>JARHVA010002446.1:0-62500 GCA_037957365.1 Torreya grandis | reverse complement strand
ATTAGGCTTGTTAGCGACTAGCTAACATGGATGACTAGTTTAGCACACTTTAGGGATATAAAATTTATATAAAACAAAATGGAAATAAAATAAAATTATATTAATTATCAATAAAATTAATTTAAAACTTTTTCTAATATAAATTTTGACATCTACAATAACTTCTTTAGAAACAAGCTTGTAACTCAACATCTTCTCTCTCCTCTCTCTAACCAATACCACCTGGAGGTACCTGGGAGAGTAAAATAAAAAATAAAAACACTTAAATAAGAATTAAAAACCATTATCATCACTTTTTATCAACACATTCAACATCAGGTCCTTATTAGGATTATAAGAGGGTTTAAACCTGTCTATATTATTAACAATTATTCATAAAGCATATCCACTCAATTCTAAAAATAATGCCTATAAATTTTATCTAGGATATTTAACCATATCTCATGAATATATTAGATTCCAATTCAAAGTTTTTATGAGATAATGAGCACAATAAAATCCTTATTAGGTTGAGAACCATTCATTTTGAGCACTCAAAAGACATCCAGACAAGTTTTCATGCGTTGTCCTTCAAACAATGACCTCAAACTACATGAACAAAATTTAAAAACATAACTCACCTTGAAAAATTCTTAAATGATCTAAAATACATTGAAATATTATCATGACCCTTCATTATTCCAAAATCCCTCTCTTTTCTCTTTAGACCTTAACCTAAAATCCACATTAGGCCTTAAAACTGACCTTCATGCCTATTTTTATGCACTCTCCACCTCACTCACATACTCAAGCAAAATCATACAACCACTTATGCCTATGTACAATAATATCACCAAAAAACCATGCTCATACTTTCTCATAAGGTCTCTTCATGCCATGACTAGGCTTAGGCTATTTAAGCACTTAACCTCCATGGCTCTTTCCATTCTCTCAACACCTCACTATCATTCTTAACATCTCACTCTCATTACATAAAACCTCTCTCATGCTTAAACACTACCATAAATCCTTCACATGCCTTGATAATAGATCATGATACCTCATTAGGCCAAACAGGGTCTAAGTACAAACTAAGATAGACTGATTTATCCTTAAAGACCCTCATTACAAAACTTTTAAAGGATTATACACATAACTCAAAAGACCATATAATTCCAAACAACTTCACACTTGTCTGGGCTCATGCACTTCACCATTTTACCTGCACATACCTTCTCAAAAGGCCTATAATAGGCTTCATAAGACACCTTGACTATGCTTAAACATACTGACCTCAATGATATCACTCAAGCTTACATACAAACACTCATATCACTACTTTCATAAAAAAACACTATTCCAAGCTTATTGTCACAACTCACTTCCAACTGACCTTGTCACTAATAACTGACCTTGCTCTTAAAAACACTCTTATAGACCTACTTGTCATCATACATTCATAATAAACTTCAATGAAAACACTACAAACTTCACATTGACTTAAAACTTGATGTCAACCTTGACATCAACTAATAGAATTGACAATGCTAAACAATCTCACCTTGTCATATCATGTACATACCTCAATGACCATTCACCATGTACCTTCACTATATGCACTTTGAAATCAATGACGTAAACCTTGACATTAATGACAACAACATGCCAAAAACTCCCTCTTTGTCATTGATGGAAAATACACTAAAACTTGATAATTCTCATCTCCCCATTCTAGTCTTTCTCCCCATTTGACATTAATGACAAAGGGTCTTCCAAAAACTACCATGTGATCCTTTGACCTTAAATTCACAACATAGAGGTAAAAATTTCCCCTTGAGATAATGGTTCTACTCATAGATAATATATTATAACCACTCTTATAAATTAATAATTCTCTCAAAAACATGCATCTCCCTCTGGTATTCATTCTCTCATAACTAGCTCTTTTCTCAAATAAACATGAGTGCACCTACAACATCTAAAATCACACCTTATTTCAATAAAATCTTAACAAATAAAATATTAAGTTTTACAATAACACACTCCCCCTTACTCCATACATGCCTCCTTCAAATGAACTCAGATCACAAGACCACTCATCTTGTCCTTAACATGACTGATATGACTCAAACCTTTGACCACACACTATGCCACCATATTATTGACATCAATTGAAGAATTAGGGACTCCCATTTGTCTTCATATCTTGAGCTCACAACATGAGTCATTAGGACTCTTAGACCATCCTCATATTCCTTCAAACATCTTGATACCAATACTACTTCTCCACACAAATCAAGCTCAACTACCAACTACTATAAATAAGGAATGAATTTTTGCTTACCTCTCATATACCAACAACACTTCTAGCTCTATCAACATTATTTATCATTTATTTATGATAGATTTCAAGATTTCACTAACTAATAAGTGTCTCTATGAATCCTAATGGAGTCACCCATTACCATAAGGTACTATAACAACACAAACTCAAGAGATTACTAGATCTCCATGCTCTCACAAGATTAATGATCCTTTAAGATCATTTTAGGTTTGATTAGCCTATTTGGCTTGGCCTCTTCATCATCTATGTGGTCAATAATTTAAGCTGATAATGAACACTCTTGATACTCTTCAATATCTAGCCTATGAACTACCATAGAAAACAGTCCACTTTAGCTTGTAGACTAATTGGGACGAAGTTTGATTATCTTTGGCTTCCACACCTTGGTTTGTCTTCTTTCTTCAACACTAGGAACTTTTATCTTATTGTTTTGTCTTAGTGATTCATTTTGATATAATCTTAAAATATGACCAATGTTATGACAATTATAGCAAACAACATCAATCATAAATCTTGATTGATGTGGACTGTGACTCCTTCTATAGTCCCATGATTACTCACTCTTGGAGGGTCTTTTACACTCTCTTGATCTATGACCAAACTGACTACATGAGAAATAGTAACCATTAAATGGATTTTCATACCTTATAGTATTAGGCTATCTAACAAAATTTGTCTTAATTTTATTCTTGAGGTTGAACTTATTATTCACAATAGCATTCTCTTTGTTTTCCTTTTGTTCTACTTTGAAACCAAGACCTGCCTTATCATTGGTAGACTTATGACTACTCAAAATGTCATTTAGAACCTTAGTGATCTTTTCAAACTTCTCATAGGTCTTCATCTTGATCATCTTATCTATGATATGCTCATGCTCAACCTTCAAATAATCTATATCTATCTTCAACTATTCATACTCAACTTATTTTTATCTAAACTTTGTATTAAGACATTCTAACTAATTCTTGAGATCGTTGATGATCTTCTCATCCCTTTTGGCTTATTTGACCCAGTCACTCTTCAATATAAATATATGTTCCTTAAGACCCTTGACCCTAAATATCAACTCATGTTTCCTCTTATTTTGGTGATTCAAATCATCTATGGCACTTATGAGCTTAAATTCAAGTTCTACTTTAGCTTCTCCTTATTCACTATCATAGTAGACGTATTCATCATATATGTTTTTTTTCTTCTTGATCACTTGACATCTTGTGCTTCTTAGGATCACCTTCAAGATTTTAGGATTTATTCAAAGTAATAGGATTTGATACCAATTTTTTTAATAATAATGATTAAGAGGGGGGTTTGAGTTAATCTTTAGAACCTTTCATTCAATTAGACTTAAATAATTATGAACCATTCAAATAAATCTAGCAAGCATAAAAAACTATCCACATAACCATAAATGATAATAACACATCAAATATATTCCTATAATAAAAAAACCAAATTTATTGAAGTACTAACTCCACATGGAACACCAACCCCAACTAGCCAAGGACCCACTTGACTAGGCTTTAGCAAGGACCCACTTAGAAGAAGGCACCGACCCCCTAGATGAATCAGAACCAACTCAGCCACCTAAATGATTTTATAACCTTAAAAAATATATTTTTATCAACAAATAAATGATGACCACTTCTTCATCTCTTCACACTCTTATCCCTCTTAAACTGCCTTCCATTCCTCTTCACTCAAGTAGGTCTCTTCAAGATTGATTAGGTCATACAAACTTGATATTCATACTCATAAATTCTATTATATCTTCATTAAAATTTATCTACACCAATATAATTGTCTAAAAGACCTCCTTCTATTCTTAAATCTTATTTTTCATTCACTTCCTCTAAGCTTAGTTAAATAGGCCTAAACCTATCTTGTATGAATACCAACCTCTTTCTCATACACCTCTTGGTTGGCCACACACACTTGAACAATTAGATTTTCCACAAAATAGGCCTTAGGACACATTAAAATTAAAAATAAATCATTACATTGGGTCATCCTTAACTCAAATAAATCAAATATTTCTTTAGGTCTCATGGAAACCTAAGTCCATTAGGCCTACTTTAGGACATGTTACCTTATGACCCCTTAGAACGCTCTAAAAATATATAAATGGCATAAAAATTTTCATACAAAATTAAAATTGGCCTTGTTCAACATCATCCAAGAACCATGACACTTTATAGGTCCAACCACCACTTGAAACACTCCATTAGCATTGTTTACATTAGGCCTTTGAACACAGAAATGTTTATCTTGAAAAACTAAAGATAACACATAATTTATCCACAAAAAAATGATAATAAATTAATTATAAATAACCTAAATTACCTCAAAAATATCATAATATGAATTAGATACTTCAAATCAAGGCATGGAGCTTCAAACTCATCATTACAACTTGCTTACTTAGAACTATAAAAAACATAGTCATAAAAAATTGACCTTATAACACCTATATAGGGACATTAAAATAATGAAAATGAATTAAAATTATAATCTTACATCTCCAAACCATCTTCAAGTATAAATATCATATGGTCTAGTGTAAACTATTAGTCTTATAGACCAATTTGTTGACCTTGCTACACGTATACCTCACTGAACCTGACAAACCATTTTGGCTTCATCATTTTCACAACTTAAACTATATTTAAAACTCCTTTAATACATGGAAATTAATTATAAGTCATGAAAAAAACTTCATTCACTTTAATAATAATCTACCCTAAAAAAATACTTAGAACCAACTTCTCATTACTGCTTATGTTTTGCATAATTTGCTCTATTAGGCCTGTGTGCCTAAAAAATTATCTTTCAAGAATGAAGATAAAAAATAATTAAGATAATAAAATATAATAAACTAATTATATATATATATATATAGAGTATTAATGTCCTCAGAGTCATCACTAAATTCATTAGACACTTCCACGTAGAAGATAAGGCTTCAAAAACACCTCTGTAACTCAGTCACTCAGATGTGCTAGATTATGTCAAAAAATAGTCATGATGAATTATTAAATGACTTATGATGCATGTAGATGATATTATGATATAATTAGACCATTATAATTTAGAAATATCATATGGTTAAATGGAAAATATTGGTGTTACAAACCAATCTCATGACCTTATATCTCACTATCTTATTTGAACCAAATAGGTCAAATTATGAGCAATTTTGTCACCACACACATGTAATAAAAAGATAATTAAAAGAATTAACATATATTATAATTCATAAAAAAACCTATTTATATTCCTGTTTTCATTATTATATCATGAAAATACATTCTAATTTATTTTTTCATTGTTGCCTAGGTTTTTCATTGTTTGCACTATTAGGCCTATTAGCGACTAGCTAACTTGGATGACTATTTTATCATAGTTGAGGGATATAAACTATATATAAACCAAAATTTACATCAAATAAAATTCTCTACCTTATCCATCCAATCATTTACAAACTTTCTCTAATATAAATTTTAACATCTACAATAATTTCTTTAGAAATAAACCTATAACTCAACATTTTCTCTCTCCTCTCTCTAACCAATGCAACCTTGAGGTAATTGGGAGAGTCCAATACAATAAAAAAAAAACTTATCCAGTCATACAAATCCATTCTAGGCACTTTTGATTAGTATCTTCAACATTAGGTCTTTATTAGAGTTCTAAGAGAGTTTAAACCTATCTACAATGTTAACAATCATTCATAAAGTATAGCTCCTAAATTAAAAAATGAATTATTTTAAATTTTAGATAGGAACCTTACCCATATCTCATGAATATATTAGTTTCCCATGAAAGGGTCTGATGAGCTAATGAGCACAAGAAAATCCTTTTTTGGGTTGAGAACCATTCATTCTGAGCACTTGAGAGACCTCCAAATAACTTGTCATGCCTTTTCCTTCAAACTATGACCTAAAACTACATGAAAAACCTTGAAAAAACATACCTCACCTCTAAAAATTATTACATGATCTAAAAGACCTTGAAATATGATCATGACCATTCATTAGGCCATACTCTCTTTCTTTTCTCTTTAGACCTTGACCTACAAACCTCATTATGCCTTAAAAATAACATTCATGCCTCTTTCCATGCACTCTCCACATGACTCACATACTCAAGTAATTTCATAAAACTAATCATGTCTATGTGCACTCATCTCAGTAAGCCACTATGATCATACGTTCTCACAAGGTCTCTTCATGCCATGACTAGGCTTAGGCTACTTAAGCACTTGACCTCTAGACCTATTTCCATCCTCTTAATACCTCAATGTCATTATCAACATATCAATATAATTCCATAAAACCTCTCTCATTCTTAAACACTATCATACATCCTTCACATGCCTTGAAAACAAATCATGACACATCATTATGCTAGGCAAGGTCTAAGTACAAATCAAGATATAATGCCTTATCCCCAAAGACACACCTTAAAACACTTCTAAAGTATTATACACCTAACTCAAAATCCCATACAATACCAAAAAACTTATCACTTTCCTAAGCTCACTCATTTCACCATGATACCTACACATACCTTCTCATAAGGTCTATACTAGGCTTCGAAAGACACCTTGACTATGCTCAAATATGATGACCTCAATTAGATCACTCAAGTTAACATAAAAAAACTCATAAAAAAATCATATCATTTGTCTCATATATAAACACTCTTATAATCTTCTTGACACAACTCACTACCAACTAACCTTTCCACTCCCAACTAACGTCACTCTCAACAACACTCTTTTAGTCCTACTTGTTATTATACCTTTATAATAACATTAAATGATAACAAAAAAAAATAATGTTGACCTAAAACTTAATATCAACCTTGAAATCAACCAATAGAAAAGAAAATTATCAACAATATCATGTTGTCATATCATGCACATACCTCAATGACCACTCACCATGCACCTTCACTAGATGCACGTTGACATCAATGACATCAACCTTGACATAAAAGACAACAACATGCCAACACATAAAACTTGTTTGTAGCTTGTCAGATTCTCTAGTTTTATATTCTATGAGGGACCTAATGCATCTCCCCTTCCTACTTGGGTGTTGTGGTAGACATCATGCCCCATTCCCTTAGCTAGCTACTCAAGTATTACTTAGATTTGTTATTCATATACATTGTTATATCTATATTGATATCCTTGTGAATGATAGATCTAATATACATCATATATTAAAAACTTATGCTTAGATTATCTTACATTCTGATATTATGTATGCACATTATAGTAGTTTATTACACATATATCACATATGCTTTGGATAACACAAATTTGAAATTTTTTTAAATTTTAAGGACAATTATCTAATAGGTTAAATAAATCCCATAAAAATAGGGAGAATTCACATAAATTTATCATAGAGATCAAGCTATCTGAATTCACTCAGAGTAAAGTTTCTAACACATAGGCACAGACTATAGAAATCAGTTTCAATAAAACATAGTGAAAAATAGTGACATGGAGACTAATTTTCATTGCATATAAATCAATATAATTGGAAATTAACACCCAAATTAGGACATTATTACCATTAATTCAACTATATAAGATATGGAGTCACTATCTAGTATTCATAGTTTTAGGAAATACCATATTAGCTAGAAAATTATAGTAGGTATAGTTTATGTTTAGATAGGTTTTGTTATAAATTACTAGTTTTAGTTTAGTTAAGCATCTATTCATACCAAATTACTTATATTGGAGGTATCATACATGTAATGATAATTATTGTTTCAAATTTAGATACTTAGATACATATTATTATGACTCAAACTAGAAATCACATACTTAGATATCACATTTAGGGGCATGTGTGTGGCACATTATTTTTGTATGTTCACTTATGCACCAGTTGGTCAAATGGAATTTAAAAATACATGTAATTATCTACATTATACACACTAGACACTATGTTCTAATTCACACATTATATTTGTGCCTTACTTTATCTTCAATGGTTGGAATTCTCCATTAGTCCAAAGCCATTTTACATTTCAAAGTGTTCAATTGGCCTAGAGACATCTTATATAGTTTCAATTACATCAAATATTTTTAGTTTAAAATGCATCTACTACACATGGGTAGGTAATTATGGATTCATAGTCTAATTGATTTATTAATCCATATACATGATAGGGTTGGACATGCCATAAATATAATCCACGTTATTCATAGGTCATGATCCACCAATCAAGGGGTGGGAAATAATGGAGTCAAAATTGGATTGAGTTCTTGAGCCACTCACACATGGGGATTGATCAAGCCATTATATTATTCCAAGATTTTCACTAATTAATAAATATATAAATTCACAAGGTTATCACTAGGTTTATGCATTGCTTCATGTACCCAATAGGGGGTATTCATCCCTTTCCTCTCGTATCTCTTTACTTAGTTTTGTATTTGCATTTGGTATCTCCTAAGTAAGGAATGATATGTGCATATTTAATTTAAATGGCATGCAATGGAGCATGCTTCACATACTTAGATCCATATTTAGAGGCTTTATCTCTTAAGTAAGCATAGGTACACTTATTTTTCCTTTATCCTAGTCATTTCACTTTACTACATTTTTATAATAAATGGGTGGGCCAATGTAATCATCTAAAAATCACACTTGAGTGCTAAGAATGTTAATTGAGACCAACCATCCCCAATTTATCCCTATACCTATCCTAAGGCTTATTTAGACACTAATTTAGCCTTCATATGGGCCACACACATCCCTAAACATCCCTAAAATAGTCCCAAATCCTCACTTTAACATATTACCCCCTAATGCCTCATGTTCTGCCACCTAGACACTAGCATCATAATTTGGATAATATATCCAATGGAACTAGTTTCCCTATTTGGGTGTTATTGTCATTTTCACCGTTTTCCATCAATGATATCTTTTTAAAATAACAATCACCTAGGGTCAGTGTAATCATATTTTAAGACCCATATAAGTACTAGAATTATATATATATATATATATATATATATATATATATATATATATATATATATATATATATATATATATATATATATATATATATATATGAATTTTATCCCTTTACTCACTAAATGGAAATTAGATGTAAATAATACAAACTAGATCAAAATAAGTTGTGCATAATCAAGGATATCAATCCTTATTCTACCTTACTTCTACATAAAACCATCTATAACCATCCCAAGCTCATAATATTTAGATTTATAGTTTTAATATCCACTCAAAATCACTCAAATCAACATTTATACTATCTTCACTTTCACTTGCACTAGCACTTAGGTGGGGAGAACTACATCAGGTTTGATCCATCCTTAAATTATTAGTATGTAGTTAACTCTCATCATAGTGGGACATTGAGGATGTCTAGCCTACCCAACTAATAATTTGTTACTTATGCCAATTAGGTGCCCTAGAAACATGGAGGTTTAGAGTTTGCATAAAAAATTAGTCAAAATAGGTCATCGACATGGAATAAAATCTCATGCACATAGGAACATGATTGGTAGAATTAGATATAGTTTCACGTAGAAACTCAATATAATTCTACATAGAATACACTAATACCAAAATAAGTACACTATGCTATTAACACTACTACCTAGTTAGGGTGCTATTATTGAGGAGTATTTTTAATACCTAGATCATATCTTTGACACTCGTATTAACTCCTATCCTAGTTTGTAGCCTCTAGGTCTTCCATCTCATTAATTTATAGCTAATTACTTTTTTACATCATATATTAATATTTTTATAAATTTCAAAGTAGGTCAATTTTATTACAAATTAGTGTCAGTATTTATTTCATATAGCTACCCTGATTTATTATACCTAGACCCTTTAATAAACTAGGCCTTAAACTCCATAACCTTAAAAAGGTAAATAAATTGTCTTAGAATTGGCACTTGATTTGAAATAAAATGAATGGTATAATGCCACATAATTAATAATAAGGTTGGAATTTCTTCTAACCTTTTAAATAAATTTAAATATGTTTGAAATGGTAGCATGGAATAAGGCAAGTCTTTTAGCTCAAACTAGGTAGCCTTAAAACAAGGTTTGAACAAGAAATATTGGTATGGAGACTAATATTTAACATGCCACTTTATTTTGAATTTGAATTTTGGTAGAGTAACACCTCATTGTGTGTGTATAAAATGGTCTTGGACATGGACTTGGTTTGATTGTGTCTCAAGTAAAAACAAGGTTTTCACACACCAATCAAGAAACAACACACAAAAATTACAAGGTGATTTAATAATTGGCATGGGTTTGTATCACATCCATTGATCCTTATGAAACACTTGCCTTGAGAGAGGATAAAAAACTAACGTGTTTAGTAAATAAATTATTATAATTATAGGCAAGTTTTTAAGCTCCCCCATCTCTCTCAAGATTTTTAGAATTACAGTGATCTTTTGGGGTTGTTACCTTTCCACCCCTACATCAATGAATGATTTGTGACAAAAGAGGAATCTAAGAACTAATCCAAGATTAATCCATTCATGATAGGGTATTATCCCTTCACATCAACCTTAGTCGTAAGGGTCTCAATGAAGTGCTACTAAATTTGGGGTTTACTTAATATTTTCTAATGGTCTATCAAGACGGTCCCTATATACCTCATAGTATGTGGGTGAAAATCCATCAATGAAAATGATCAATCTCATTTACAAGATTGATACTTTTGAGGGTACCACACATTGACCTATGATATTGGAAAGAATTCCACTAGATACTTTCCTCAGATAACTTTGTGCAATCATTAAGCCATGTCTTAATGATGGAAACATTCCTTAATTTGTATACCCTACTAGATAATTGGGGTTTGGTAAGATTATAGGATGTCACTTCCTAGGTCAAAACACCCATAAAATCTTGCAAGAAGGTGATAAAATCCACTCCACTAGGTCAAATAAAAAATAATGTAAAGATAAACAAGAACTTTTGTGTTTTTGAGTTACCCAAAAGGGGAGAGAATACACATAAAAATAACCCTAAAAAATAATCAAGCAATCAAACATGCTTGTAATAAAGTAAATAACTTCAAAAATGAACATGTTTTGTTATGACCTAGATTGAAGTGTGAATTATTTTTAGTTCCCAAATCAAAATGTGCGATAGAATTAAATAATTTGATTTAAAATACTACTCTTAGGCTTAGGTCCTATACTAAAAAAATATTATAAGTTTAAAACAATTGGTTTTGAGCCAAAAAGATCTTGAAAATGTGTTTGTTTTAAATTTTAGCCTTTGAATATAATGATTTCAATGATTAGTAGGCCATTTTCACTGTTAAAGCCTTTAATTTCACTGTTGAAACCTACAAATAGTAAAATATAAAATTAGTTAGAATAATTTTTTGGATGATGAATATGATTTCACTAATATACCTAATGTTTTCATTGTAAAGAAAGATGATTTCATTACTACTCTGGATGATTTTGTAATTGTTATAGATGATTTAACTATAGACATAAAAATAGATAGAGAACTAATAAAATTATTTCATGGTTATGTATCACAATTTTGCTAATGAAATCAACAACTTCACTCCTAATGGATACAATTTCGTAATTAGATAGAAAAAGATAGAACAAGAAGTATTGAAGAAATGATTTTGAAATTAAATATTAATTTCACTAATGATTCATACAATTTCACTACTAATCTAGATGATTTTTCTAGAGGAAATGACTATTTCACTATCGGTGATGATGATTTCACCAATGTTGTCTTATAGATAGGAAAAAACAAAAAAAACATTAATGGCATTTTCGTTGTTAGGTGTTACAATTTTACTATTTAAATTGACAATTTCACTATTATGCATGAAAACACAAAATAAAAAAGGCATAAAGACAAATCACTATTTTTGAATGATTTCACTAATGTTCTGAGTGATTTCATTGTTTCTTTTGACAATTTCGTTAACAAAACTATCAAATTCACCAATACATAAGATGAATTCATCATTTGCTATTGAATAGACTTTAATGGATTTTTAGAGGAAAAAGAAGAGAATTATCTTGTTAGAAGGCCAATTCTAGTAATTATAAGAATGCTAGTGGTCTAAAAAAGGTTTTGAGATGCATCCAATCCTTCAACAGGTCCCACTAGGTGTGCCATTATGTAGATCAAGAATCTAAGATATAATACTCAATTTTTAGTGAAATAATCAAAACAGATTAAAGACATACTTCTCAAGCCTAATCCCTAGGTTGAACTATGTGATAATAAATAAATAACTGTAATAGTGGAATATAAACACATGTATACTTCCCATGAATATGAGGTTGAAAATTGGTCTAAATAGATTGATCTTAGCTTGTAGATGTAGAAGTATTTATTGATGCTTGAATCCTTACATGGGAAGCATCTCTCCTTACCTACACTTGATCTTGGATTTGGCTTGGCATGATAGAGAGCTGATTAATATTATTAGAATAATCCAAAAAAGTAAGTTTACATTAAGAATCTTGATGAAATGAGAGGTTTGAGGGTTTTGTTTATAGATCTCCTAAACTGATATATACCATTCATATAATATTAAAATGGAGGGTTGAGGATCAATCCTCAAATCCACAATTACACATTTAGAGTTTGTAAGATATGAGATTTAAGGTATTTTGGAGTATGGAAGGAATTTTATAAGAAAAGTGTAGTATTTTTTCCTCTTGATTGTGTAATAATGGAAGAGTGTGTAAGAGGGGAGTAAGAGATGTAAGAATATGTGTAAGTGTCCATGTCATAATTGATCTTGCCCACACTCTATTCTATTGTATTGAATTTCCTCTATGACATCACTTATGTGAGGCCATAATTCAATTTTGATTTTAGGAAAATAATATAATTCAAATCCATGGATTTTTATATAAGAGGAATGATTAGGATAATTAATCAAGGTGATTAACTGGCAATTAGAATGAAGATAAAGTTTGCAATATTTTTTTGTCAATCAAGTATTAACTTAATTAGAATGCAAAGATATTTATAAAGGGTTGATTTAATTTAAGATGCACTAGATAAGATAAATGATGTAAGATGATCCATTTCCCAAATTAGGGATGTTTCACTATGATTCTAGGTTAAAATAGTAGTTTTTTAGGTAAATTATTCCCATTTAGAGTTTTCTAGTTAAATTTTCATTTGATTGCAAAAAGTCATTCCAATTGTAGTTTAGATAAGGAAATGGTTAAAATAAAGTGTTTACATCTATCATGGGTATTTTATTCTTTGTCTATCAATTAAAACCCCATTTCTAACTCTTCATAGAGCACCTCATTCATTTGGTTATATGTAGTAAACATATGTGCCATATTTGGTTATCACTCAATTTTAATATAGTTAGGTAGACAATGACATGGTATCCACATGTGAGAAAAATAAATTACCATATAACCATTGAGTTTCCTCAACTAGTCTTTACTCAATAACATGTCATAAGTGCATACACATAATATTTTTGAACATTTAATTGGCATTTTTTATCTTGTAGGAACTTTTCAAGTCTCAATCTCTTTGAGGGCATGCCTTAAGGGGTGCACCGAGAAAGGGGTGGGTAGACTATTGGTGCTTCATAATATTATTGTCCCTTTTTCCACTTGCCATCTACACACTCATATCCTAAAAACCATTTACCCTAAACTTATTCTTCTTAGCCTTACCCATTTCAGTCATTTAGCCTATTTTATCATCCTTTTCTTGTCTTAATTCCTTTTTGGATAGTCAGTTGTACTAGGTCGACTGGGTTGACCCTGTATAGTCTAGGGGTATTTTTCACTCTTTGAGTTTGTTATCCCTTCAATCGATCAAGCTCAAACCTAGTAAATTGTCCCTAAAAACATACAGGGTCGATTGGGTCAACCATGTATAACTGACATTTTTTGGAGGATTTAGGGCAAGATCCACCTATATATACAAGTTCATTTCCAACCATTTGTAATAAGATAAGTGAGAATAAAAATCTACTTATTAACCATTATACTTGAGGAATAAAGCTTAGGGTTATATAATTTATTTGGAGATATGGATCTTATCTTATGGAGAAGTCTTTTGGATGTATAGATAGGTTGTGTAGCCTAGACCTAATTTGTATTTGTTATCCTTATATACCACAAAAATATATTTTGAATCACCTTGGCCAAGGGAGAGATTGAGGCTCGATGGGTTCATCTTCAAGGTAAGTATTCCTAACTTTATTTCTCATTTATAAAATTAGATATATAATGTATTTATGCTTATTTCTTCCATGTGTTAGGATTTTGTATACATTGACATAAGTATATGTTCTCTATGCATGTTTAGTTTAGTCTATTTTGTTTTTAACCCAAAATTTGTGCCATAATCTTTGGTGAGCACTAGATTAGATTTAATTTATTGTTTATTATAATAGAGTGATCATTAAACCAAGGACTATTTTAGGGTTATTGCGTGATTATGTTAGACTATAGGCTTTAAAACCCTTCTTAGCATGGTGTATTATGACAAGTGATCCTCTAATCAAATCTAGTAGATCCCCATATTGGTCATGCTCCTGCTTAAAAAATTTATCCCCAATTAGAAGTGTAAGTATGCTCTATCTTCTCCTAGATAGGATTGATTTATAGACATGATGCATTTATAATTGCATACCTTCTGGTGAACCTGATGTGAATTAACCCTTACAAGATTTATTAATCTTATTTAATTTCCTTCATTATTTCATCATTATTTTTATCATATATTTTCCATACTATATTAATCTATTGACCCAATATCTAAATTTTGTGCATATATTTTCAAGTATAGGCTATTGGATCAACCCTATTAACCCAATACAACTTTTTAGACATTCAGTTTAGACTACTTGGTTGACCTAGTCAACCTTGTAAATTTTAAAGTATCCTAATTAGCATAATAAGTTGACCCAATCAAACCTATATATTTTAAGCAATTATCAATAATTTTCTCTAAAGCTTGACTGACCCAGTCGACCTAGTTATTATAATTTGCAAGCATATATCAAGGTTCTTGAATAATAATCTTCATTATTTGAATATTTGATCCACTAAGGTCCCTTTATATATTTATGTTTATTTCTTTATAGTCTTTCCTTTCACATTTTTTAGTCTTCAAAACTACCCTTACACATCTAATTAGATGAACCCTACTGACCCAGTTCTTTGCTTTATGTGCTTTTTGGATAATTGGGTTGACTCTATCAACACTATTCATTTTCAAACCTTGATTTTGTAATATAAGATCAACCCTGTCAACCTTGTTCTATATTTTGTTCATACATTTTTTACCATATCAACATTGTACCATGTTTCAAATTTGGAATTAACCTTATATGCTAGTAATTAGTTCACACTTTCTTTTCTTGTTGCTTGCATGCTTAAAACATATCACATAGTTTAATTAGGTGGTTTTTAATTAATAATTTAGTTTCACTATTTTATATTTTATGCACACATGACAAAATCAAAAAATATAAACAAGCATTTTAACATTTTTCCACCCAAGGCCAACCTACTTAGATTTTATCGCCAAGGAAGAAGCTGACTTGATACTTTGGTCAAGTATATTGCATGATTAATGGTATATTTTGGCTAAGTACCTAACACCCTTATCATTGTGATGTGTGAAGTGAGGGGGTAGGCCCCAATACCAAGCCTTTATCATTGCCACTATGGTCCCTTTTAGCCCAAACTACCTATAACCATCCTTAGATTTCCATTCTAGTTTCTTACTTATAACCAACTTCCCATCACATTTGAAATCATATATTAATAATCTAATAAACATTCAGGTTGAACAATTAGTTAGCTCTTTACTTTCCAAGTTGATTATTTTCTCTTTGTTCAATTTTATTTTATATTGAAAAAAATTACATTAGATAATATTGGTGCAAGGTTTTATGCTATGTGCTTCAATTGGATTGTCCAATGTTAATCTAATTGACTATTTGTTTCCTTTCAACTATTTATTTTCAAATTGCCTAAAAAAATTATCTTATTTCAATTCAAATATATCATAAGTTTATTAATTTACCTATCTACTATATTGGGTCAAATTAGTTGACCATGTACCTTTTTCCATCCCCTGTTTATTATACTAGATTGACCAAATCAACCCTGCATGTTTACAAACCCTATTTCCTCTTTTTCTAATCCTTGTTCACTGTACTGGATTGACCTAGTTGACCCTGTATACTTTTTAGACCCTATTTTTATGTTAGGTAAACCTAATCAGCCCTGTATAGTTTATGTCATTCCCTATTTTTATGCTTTATCATTTCTCTTTATTTCCCTTCATCATGGACTTTGTGTTTGATGACAATATTGAGTTGTAGTTAGTAGACATCATGAATATTACCGACCCTCATAGGGTATTCCATAGATAGAGTAGGGATCCTCTCTTGAATCTTAGTAATGTTCATATTATCACTCACATAATTAACTATGGGACCCCTCCTAATACCTCTTCTCAATGTAATCCTCTCTTCTCATTAAAAGACCAACCTAAATTAGAGTATACCATCAAAATGCCCTTCTTTATCTCTAACTTTCCTCAACATTGAGGAAAAGATCCTTCTACTATTTATAATATTATGATTAGTGGTCAAGTTGAAGAACCTCATTCACCTACTGCTACATTCTCAACTAGATTTGGGGGTACCACTTTCTTTTATTCTTATCCTCTTCCTTTGATTATGACCCCTTCTCATGCCATGGCCTCTTCTTCTCTAACTTCTTCCACCTCCATGCCTAGTATATCCACTAACATGGTAGGTTCTACATTTAGTGAACCTCTCATAAGATCCACTATCCTTAATCCTTCCACTAGTACATCATTTTTTACCTAAGGTAATCATGTTACTAGTGCTTCTTCTTCTTAACCATTCACTAGTCCATTTTTTTATATACAAGAAAACTTTACCACTAGTGCCTTACATTCTCATTCCTCTTAAGCTCCTATCAACACTAATAGTGCTACACAAGCCAATAACACCAACTCTAATTCTTCTAATAATGTCGATCAAAAACATCAACTATTATTACAAACACTTAATAAAATGAATACCTTTCAAGCTTATACACAAATCAAATGATGAGAATGCAAAACCACCTCTTCCATCTTCAATATCATCCTCAACTAACAACTAGGGCATATATAACCAAAATTTCCCCCCTCCTCTTTGATATTCTCAAGGCAATATCATTCCTCAACCTTCTATAGTCAACAAAACCATTAAGCATCTCAAAAATGAACCTATTACTACTCAAATTGATAACATTGATATTGGAGGTATGATACCTATAATTTATTATAATGGATCAACCGATCCCACCCTTCATCTTAAAACATTTGGAAATATCTATAAGGATTGGGTCAAATTAAACACCTTTACCGCTACCAAGCTCTTAGCTAAAACCCTCATGGGTGATGCCTTGGATTGGTACAACAAACTTAGAACTCATTTAATTAGTAGTTTTTAAGAATTAGTGAATGCTTTAGTTCAAGAATTCCAAACTAGTGGTCTTCCTGAAAACACTTTGGCCCTCTTCATAAATTGTAAAAAAATTGAAAACAAAAATACTGAAGCCGTTGTTAAAAGGTGGAAAACTTTGTTAAACAAATGTGAACATAACATGGCTAACGATAATATTTTTCATCTCTTTACTAATGCCCTTTTTTCTAAACTTTAATATTGGGTCCACACTCTCTCTCCATATACATTGGAGGAGGCTATCAAACAAGCCAAATGACAAGTTTACCTTATGTGTCAATTTGAGCCACCCCAACCTTCTATGGGTCCTCATCTCTTACTTAAGAAAAAAATTGTAATGTTACCAATTATGGTGTTACAAATTCTTATGACACCATTCACAATGTTCAAGCTATCATTCTTACCCCTTCATTAAAATTATCCCCTCCTCAAAAATATACCAATCATCACTTATCTTCACCAAAAAAACATTAATGTTAATAAACCTATATCCTTAGTTGAATTTATTAAGTATCTACCTAGGCCTCTTCCACAAGATCTTGACCCTACCCATCCTATGAAATCCTAGTATGATCCTAACAAGTTTTGTTGGTTCCATGCTAGTTGGGGTCATTCTCATGAGACCTGTAGACAACTTCATAATTTAGCTATGGAATTTCTTCTTAGTCTTAATTTTGATCATGATTCTATCATTCAAAAGTGTCAACAATATTTTGAGATAGATTTTAAGGATTATAAATCACATGTAAAAACTCAAGCCTTAAACCAAGCCAATGATCATTTGGATATCTATTAAGACACTCTTCTGAATCATCACCCTATCTAAGATAATGAAGATAAATCCACCCCTTCCACCAATAATGTATAAAGTATTGTTGAACCAAATTTTGAAGAGAATGTGGTTAGCATGACTAATATGTGAAGAGTGGTTGTTTTTACTGATTCCTATCCTATCTACACTCCTTCATCTAAAACATATAATGTTATCCAAGATTCTTCTCCAAATCATTTCAATGAGTTGGGGCAAGATGGCCTTATTATTTTTAATGATATAATTTATGATTCTCCCTTGGATAACACTTATTTTTCTATTTATACCACTCTTTTATCATCTTCTAATAATAATGATAATCAAATTTCTACTAATACTTCTACCAATTCTCAAAATCAACTTGAATCAACTACTTCATCATCACAACATAATTTTCAACCTTATTCTAAACCTTCTTCTTCTTACCAACATAAATTACAATGTACTTTGACTCCTCTTTTTGAGGACCTCCTTAATCATTATGCACCCTTATCTAACAATCTTCTTATGGGTTATGATGAGTGGGATCCCATCGTATAACTCACTAATCTCCCATCCCAAATTTAATTTCTTGAGATTTTAAGGAATTATACCTATTATACAAATTTATTTATGTAATTATTATTCAAGATGAATGTCCCTCATCCTCCCCTAGTAGGTGGGAGGCAACCTTATCTAGATTTGAAGATAGTATATTACAATAATGTGAAGAGATGTATATCAATGTTGAATAAATTATTTACACTTCTCTTTCCTTGAAATTTCTTATAGATTATATGATTATCAATGAGATTATTTTTCATGTAGATGATCCTACCTTATTCATTAGTGTTTAAATAAGAGATATCCAAGTCAAGCATGCATTGGTTAACGAGGGTTCTAGCACATGCATTGCCTCTCTTGACTTCATTAATACCCTTGGATATTCAGAATGCAATCTCAAGTCTACACACAACACCTACCAAGGATACAATAGAAGGAAAATGCCTCTTCTAGGTTTTGTGTGGTTTCCCATTACCATCCTACCTATCACCATTCACATGAAGGTGATGATCTTTAACTTTCCCCTTTCATATAACATCTTGTTTGGTAGGCCATGGACTCACTGTATGAGAGTCATTACTTCTTCTACCTACCAATGCATTATATTCCCTCATAATAGAGCCATTTATAAGATTTAGGGTGACACTAACCCTTATAATTTTGAACAATTCCAAGAATATGGTGTCTTCAAGATTCCTACTCTTGAACCTTTGCCTAGCATTCCATTTTATGAGTTACAGTGTCTTAATTTTCCCATTAATTTAACCTAAGGTTATAATGGGCATACTAAACCTCTTATATTTTCATGATGATGAGCCTAATGAGATTAACCTAAAGATCAAAACTTTTGATCTCTCACCTCATCTCATCTTACAACTTCCTACTTCCTTGCATCCTTGTTCTCGTAAGCCTCTTTGTGATGATATTCCCATAGTCTTAACCAATACTTAACATTATATTCACCACACTTCCTCAAATGGCAAGTTCATCCCTACTTGTGTCATTGGTCTTCATAACCTAGATTATGATGATGGTTATTCCCTAGATGATCCATTTTTAGCTGGTCTTGTATAGGCCCATGATGTCGACATTATTTATTATCATTCTTATTTACTTGAGTCTTTTCATGTATCTTCCCCTCTTATTTCATTTATATTTGTTAATTTTAGTATTTTTGATCTTTATCACAAGGTAGAGATGGTGATAATACCTATAAATTATGAGGATCCTCATATGAGTATGCTCATAGATCGTGTTATGATCAGGCCTTACTATTTTGATAGGTTCCTTGATCATTGTAGTTGGTTTACTCCTAAGATTAGTGTGATGCTTCTTAAAATTTATGTAGATATTTCTCCTCCCTCAGTAGAACCCTTATCAGAACCTATTTCCATTCCCACTATAGTTGAGCATATTATTTCTCCTTTTATAGTTGATCCTATGCTTGCTCCTATTATTATCGAGCTTACCTCTACTTCTCATCCCATTGCTCCTTCCATTAAAGCTAGTTCCATTCTTCCTCCATCACCACCTTCCTTTAGTAATGGTTTGCTTTTGCCTAAGATGGCTCATCTACCCACCAAATACATTGATGAGTGTTCTCCAACTTCTTCCACTCCTATTATACCTCATTATATGAGTGCTTCTCTTAAGACCATGCACAAGAGTATTTGTTACTTCCATGGGATAGATAATAATTATTCTACCCATTATCATAATCTATGATAATATATTGACACTTTGTGTCCTTCCTCTCCTACCTTAGATAAATCCATGCCTCTTCCAAAGGTTATACCTAAATATATAACTAATTATGGTGAGGTATATTTTCTATTGCACCAATGTGGTACCCATCACATTTATTGTTACCTTATCCTTCAACAACACCTTAAGGATCACCTTATAGATATTATTAGATCTTCTTTTATTTCTCCCATAAGTCATTCACATAATAAGGCTCATCATTATTCTCCCATGTCTCCACCTCTAGTGGTTCCATACCATATTTTGGTCCCTTCATCACCTTTTGTTCCTCCACCCATGATTCGTTTACCTATGGACTTTCCCTCACCTATAGATCCTTTTCCACCCATGAGTCCTTCACTTGTGGATCCTTCTCCACCAGTGATTCTTAATTATCCCATAAAGCTCACTCCCACATTTTTATTGATCATCCCTTGCCTAATTTTCCTCATCATGATCCTTTGATAATTCCTAATTTTTCATTTAAGGAGACTAGAAAAGAAGTATTTTCCTATTTTTCATTGAAGATTGATGTGACACTAGCAGTAGTTCCTATCTAGATTCATAGAGACTTATCTGATGTCTTGGATATTGTGTGTGGGTATATTTATTAGTATTTATGAGCACATGCATGGTGCCTTTACATTTACATTTTTATTGGACATGTGTTCTAATTTCATTATTATCTATCTATTATATCATTTGACATAGTTTCAAATTTTTCTTATATGGTGATTCTTTACTATTTGGTACTATTTATTGCTTATATTTCCATATATCTTTACATATGTTTATTTTTCTTTATCATTGATTTCTCTTTATTTGTTGTTTTTTTGTAAAAACTATCTTTTGGTGCCTTCATGATTGTTTGCTTTCTTTTCTTTATTTTTCACAGATAATTGTCATTGTGACTTGGTTATACAAACCTTGTTCCCTTTGGTCCTTGTCTCCTTATTTACCATGTGATCAGTTAGCAAAAAATATATCTCATTATAATTTCATTTTACCGATCCACCTTTGGATCTCCTTTTCCCTTCTTTCTTTTTTCATAAGCTAATCATATATATGGTTGAGACTTGAGTTCACATGCTAGTTAATTGATAAGCTTAAATGTCCTAGTTAGTCTTTGTCTTTGGTTACTTAGCTTCTTTTAACCTTAGCCTACAGATCATTCATGTGTATCACTAAATATCTCATGATTGGTCATTCTAAGTCCATATGGAGGAGGAATAATAAAAATCCATAAAAAAGTTAAAATCCAAATCATTTTACAAAAGGCAATGATATAAAAGGCAAAAATGTTCTTAAAATTCAAATCACACTAAAAGATGTGATTCAAAGCACATGTCCTTTTCCTAGTTTAATCTCAAACTCCATAGTTGGCCTCATGGTAGAAATAAGGGCCTTTGGGGTGAAGTAGGTTTGTATATTAAAAGAGGAGAATAATAAATATTTTAATGCTACTTACTTTCTCATGCAAGTACCTAATCTTTGTTATAGACCGATGACTTTATAAGGGGTCCTAAAGAATGGGAAACACACCATGGAAAGGTAGGTCCATTTTACCTTTTATTTTACAAATATACCTTCATAAGTTGATCTTAGTAACGCACTTATATGCCTACAAATATTTATGTTTATATTGAACAAGTTTCCTTTGCACATTGATGGTCACTAGTCACTTAGTGTCTTCTCAGGCCCTTATTATGCCTCTTATCTCCTAAGGTCTTCTCATAATATGCCTACGTTATGATTTTTACACTTCCCTTTTCATTCCCTATATCACTTATATTTCATCTTAAGAAATATTATTTTTTCTACTGATCACTCCCCTTGGGATCTCATTTGTTAGTTGCATTATAAGACCATGAATAGGACCTAGCCATCCTCACAAATTACCACATTTTTCCTTCCTATTACCCATATCCTTTATTACTCAATTTCCCTAATTTTTCCACCCTAGTGGTGTTATATTTATGAGTTGTAGTGTAAGACAATGGATAATAATCGACACTCCTCACAAAATTTTCCAATAATACAAGTCATAAAACAAAATTACATGTGTTAAGTATGAGATATGATGTGATAGATTATGAAGTTACACATCATTGACATTATTCCCAACTTGATTTAGTGTGTTTTATGATTACTTCATTTCTCTTTTACTTTTATCTTCTTATTTTCTAAGTGCATGTAAGAATACAACCATTTGTTGAATTTTTCATACTTCCCAGCTTGAATTAGTGTGATAAATTTAAGACCAATATTTTGGCAATTTTGTTTTCCTCTGATACTTCCCAACATGATTTAGTATAGTTGATTGACTTAATTAAATTATTTTTATACCATTTTTTCCCTTTTACATACCTTCCATTTTATTACATTGTTGTCATACTTCCCAACATGATTTATTATGATTTCACTTATTTTAATTTGGTGCAAAAATATTTCACTTTGGTTTAAAAACAAATTCATTTGTTACCATCTTGTTTTACCATCCTTTGGTTATTTATACTTTTATTGTTATTACACATTTACCAAATTTAAATAGTGTGTAATACATTATTTTTGATTGATTATATTTTACAAAGTCTTTTTGCCTATTTCTTTTTAACCTTGCATGTGTTCTACATAATGCTAGAAAAGAAACCACATCTCATATATTTCATATAACATATATAACAAAATCTAAATACATGTGATAGAAAGAAATATATCCAAAGCATCCACAACCATAACCATAATGATTAAAACATACACAAATAATATTAATATGCCAAAATGATACATCATATATATACATCTCATAAGTTTTGATACAAAAATATAATTATATATATTGTTCTAGTTCTATGGCTCGGCTTCATCTTATCTATCTCATGGCCTAACCACATTACCTACCGAGGCCTCATTTTGAATCCTCCAAGTAGTACATTATAAGGAGGATCTAGAAGACCTTAAACTCTCTACCTATCCTTGTAAATGTGTTATCTACACCTATACCTAAACCAACTCAATCTAAGTCACTATAGGAGCCTACATCAACTAGGTCTACATCATAGTATATGCTTGTATCATTTACATAACTATAACTAGATGCACAAATATCTCCTCTTCTAGGTCCTACCATGCCCATATCACTCCTATAACCATATCTATTAGTGGATACATCCTCTCTCTTTACTCATATCTACCTCGCTACCTCCCCTACTAATTAGAACCAACTCACCTGAGATGGGGAAAATGGTACATTAGGGTCCTCTAATGTGGTAGGGTCATACAGCTATATAGTCTCATATAGGACATAATGAAGTTCTCCCCTCATAATAGACCCCCATATCTCCTCCTCATCCTTAGCAACACATACAAAATCACACCTAGATAGATATTAGATTATTATCATATCTTATAATATCTACCTACCTCTAGTCTCTATTTCAAAATGAAAACTTAAGAAATAATTTAATCATATTTATAACATATCTATATCTCAACCACTATGGTATATATATCTATGAAACTACTTATCATAGTCCTTCCATATGTATAGCCTCCTATCACCTCCTATATAGGTTGCCTCCTCATCTTAAATCTAGATGTCATGGCTCACATCCACCTCAGCCTATGTCTAGGTGGAATCTCTATCATCTATCACTCCTTTGGATCACCTATTGGGTCATTAGGGATGGTGATAGCCTCCACTCCCTTCTACTCCTCTTGCCTCCATCAATGCCATATCCTTAGTAGTTTTAGCTCATCTCATTGTGAGCTAGTGGTGGTATCTCTAGTACCACTGCCTTCACATCCATCTCCTCTTTTGTTACATGCCATGCTCATCTAGTCTATGGTCACTCATGACATGGTCAGAGCATAGGTCTCATCACTATTGGCCCTATTCCCTTCCTCCCCTACAACTCTCTCACATGTCAAGCCCACTACTCAGGCATCAATATCAGTGTTATTAGATGATTTAAACTCATCTATACTAATACCTATGCCATTATATGTGGTTCTCTCTACCAAATATAGTGTCTAAGCACCTCTATCCTCATTGTATCTAGTGAAAATGTGTACCAACTTGGCTATGTAGTCACTATCTACCCATATGGCTACCACAATATGTCTGTACATCTCACCATCTATAGTGTTGGCATGTGGGGTAAAATCCATGCTACATGGTTCTCTCTCCATCTTCACACTTGAGGTGATCTATCATCAACCATATGGGGCAACCCAATTGGCTAATACATGGGAAAAGTCTCATATATCCAAGTTATCAATAATATGATTGGTCTTATCAACTTCTACCCTCTGATCAATACCTTATACAAATCATGTACAAGTTGGACCCTTATGACAAAGCCAAGATCATATAGTATGCCCTTATTTAGAATCCTCTTGCTTAAGGCTACCATGAATAGTGGTGCCTTATCATCCAAGTTGTGATATAACACTTAATCTGTCACAATTCTTATCACAACCTTTTGGATATCAAAAATTTATGATGAATACACATCAAACATACTAACTCACCTACCTCTTAATATTGTATTCGAGCTTGTAGTCCACATAGATAAGGCTCTCCTCTACTCTAGGCTACTTGGTATGCCTATAGTCATTCGTGATCTTTTCATCAGTAGCCCTATGATGGCATGCACATCCTCTAGTGTGATAGCTACCTTTACCACATCCCCATCCACATCCCATATGAAGCTATTATTTAATTGTTCCCAACATCCAAGGAAAATGACTAATAGATCTAAGCTTAGGGGAATCATATACATGTCAGCTATCCCTCTTAGGCCTATAGCTAATAGCCTATCTCTATCACCTATGGTCAAATTCTCTAATAGATCTAGTATTTAAGACATGTCTACCAATCTCTAGAACTAGGGTAATTCTTGCAACTAAGAACAACAAAAGATGTATTAGATTCTCCATGTCATGTATAGTCAAAATACATTTTTTTTATAATTTTAATAAAAAACAAGCCTAAACTACTTTAAGTCACTTAGTATTACCTATTTTTAGCCTAATCAGTCCATTTTACCCTTGGTCATTTCAAGCCATTATTTCATTATTTCATCCTTTTACATGTATTCTTGTATAATTTTAATTCTTTGGTAAACCTAGTTTGACCAAAATTTCCCTATTTGTTAGCTTGGTTGATTTAAAAATCTAAGTTAACCCTCTTATCTTCCCCTCCCTAGTACTGTGTTGTCATTCTATAAATTTTTGATCAATTATAAAAATGTAATAGGTCAATAGCTTGTAAAATATACAGGTTCAGAACACACCTACTGGGTCAACAATGTGGATTTTACATATTTTTAGTGTATTGGGTTGACTGATTTGACCTAGTTGTTTTTAGCTTCTGACTCCTTGCATATTCCTAAAAAAGTGTCTTTTTGCCATTTTCTTCCTATTTCCTCTTTACCCATTTCCTATTTTGTTATTTTCTACCTATATAATCTAATTTTTCTTCATTTCAACATCTAGAAATGCTAAAAATTACATTTTTCTAAAAATACACTTAATTCAACAAAATACTCAAAATTTGGCTTAAGATTCATAATTGCATACCTGTAGTGTACCCTCTACCACTCTTGGAGCTCCTCCTCATCTAGCCTATTGTATCCTCACCATCCTAGCTCATTTGGTCTCCAAAGCTCATTTTTCTCTCTTTCACAAGTCAAAATAACAAAATGACTTCTCTTTCTCCTATTTAAAAACACTTTTCAAAATTCAAATTCTTTATTTATTTTCCTACTGATTCCTTCTTTTGCCTATATATTTATTTATATTCATCTATTTTTCAAACCATAAAATGCAATGGATTCATAATGACATAGAGAATATTTTCCACTATCATTTACTTATATTCTATTTTTTTTGATTGTTGGCTATTTTTTGTACTAACTTCTATAGGTTCACCTAGTGTTTTTCACTTTGGACACTTTCACATCTCTTACAACCTCCTTTATCTACAACACTAAGGTAAGTAAAGTTATGTGTTTTTCAATTTTATCCTTTCCTTTATCTTATTTTTTGCTTATTTCACTTTACTAAGCATAAAAATTATGTGTTATTATGTTCTATTTCCTGAGGCACCATCCTGTGTTGCACGTACATGACACATGATGAGCTTTTAGTGGGGAGTATATATACACATAATATTTTCAAACTTTTATTGATTACTGACACTTTGTATCTTGCAAGAACTTTTTGAGTCTTAGTATTTTTGAGTGCATGCCTTAAGGGGTGCACTAAGAAAGGGGTGGGTAAATAATTGGTGCTTCATAAGATTGTTGTCCCTTTTGCCACTTGCCATATACACACTCATCTCATAAAAAAAATTTACCCTAAGATTATTATACTAATATTTTCCCATTATAGTCATTTACCATGATTTATCCTCCTTTTCTTACCTTAATTCCCTTTTAAAGAATTATATGTACTAGGTTGACCCTATACAGTCTAGGGATATTTTCACTCCTTGAGTTTTTTAGTCCTTTAGTTAACCTAGCTCAAACCTAGTGAATTATCCCCAAAAACATACAATGTTAGCTTAGTAGACCCTATATAAATGACATTTCTAGGAGGATTTAGGGCAATACATACCTATATATACAAGTTCATTTCCAACAATTTGTAAGAAGTGAAGTGAAGAAGAATAATTGCAAACAAACATTTACTTATTAACCATTCTAATTGAGGAATAAATCTTAGGGTTCCATAATTTCTTTAGAGATACAAATCTTGTCTTATGGAGAAGTCTTTTAGATGCATAGATAGGTTGTGTAGCTATTTGATTTGTCTTTGTTATCCTTACATACCACAACAATTTCTTGTGAAGCACCTTGGCCAAGGAAGATATTAAGGCTTGGTGGGTTAGTCTTCAAGGTAAGTATTCCTAACTTTATTTCTCCTTTGTAAGAGTAGATAGATAATGTATTTGTGCTTATTTCTTCCATGTATTAGGATTATATATACATTGACATGAGTATATGTCTTCTATACATGTTTAGTTTAGTTTATTTTGTTTCTAACCCCCACTTTATGCCATAAGATTTGGTGAGCACTAGATTAGATTTACTTTTTTGTTTGTTAGAATAGAGTGAACATTAAACCTATGATTCTTTTAGGGTTTTTATGTGATGGTGTTAGACTGTAGGCTTTATAACCCTTCTTATCATGGTGTATTATGACAAGTGATAATCTAATCAATCTAGTAGATCTTGATATTGGTCATGCTCCCACTTAATAAATATATTCCCAATAAAAAGTGTAGTTATGTTCTATCTTCTCTAAGCCATGATTTATTTATAGACATGATTCATTTCTAATTTCATACAATAATCATAAGGGATATCTACCACTTGGATATAAATGAATTTATAAATAATTTAGTTTGAGGTCAACTACATGTATATATGATTTAATTCCCATACTACCTTCACATTTATTTTGTCCAATTGGACTACCTTTAAATTCAATTTGGTAGGCATAATACCCAATTATTTTAAAATATCATATGGCATGATGTTCATAGAGTCACCTAAATCAACTAATAATGTGTGTAAGTTCTTGTCAAAGATCCTAATTGTTAGGAGAAAGGGCGGAGTCTCATTGTTTTTACTTATATAAAAGAACACATGCATCAAACAGTTTCATAGATAGTTTACCCTTATTACTATAAAATTACTTTAAAAGTAACTCCCTCTAATTATACTTTTTATTAATTCCAACATAGTAATGTTAGCTTTGGTTTTCTTCAAATCTTTCATAATGTCATAACTAGGCTTGACTTGTTCTTACTGCTTTCTAGGTGGAGTGTGTGCCACATAGTTCCTCAAATGGTAAGATGAGAGAGGTTATTTAGTTTGGGAAGATTATTTTTGAGTTCACATAAGGTATAACCTATATTTCTTATAGGAGTAGAGGTGATCAAAGGATTAGTTGATTTACTCCTAATTTGATAATTATCTCCCTTTGAAACTATTTGAAAGTATGGATCTCTTCTAAATTATCTTTGGTCTCATTTTAATCCTCAAATGGTAATTGATAGGTCTCCAATAATATAGTGGTGTGTAGGCTTCTGGTATATTGGTTTGGATTATCACCTAGAATAGGCACTATTTCCATGTTATCTACCTTCTTTTGGAATATGTTAGATGTAGCTATAAACTCAGCATAATTGGTGTCTACATGGTCGATTGTGTTATGCACTCTACACCAAGTGTCTAAAACCAAGTTTGTTAAATTCAACAAATAATAAGCACTATTATTTTTCTAATTTCCATTATCTATAGGATTGAACACATTCACATTATTCAGTCAAGTGTTCCATTGTATATTAGACCTCTATAAGTTAAAAAATTTGTCCAGAGGTGGGTTATTTGCTTCTTGATTTGAATTTTAAGTTCCTTGCCTATGAATAATCATTACATTATTGGAAAAGCATTAGACCACTTACATACCTTAGTATCTATTCTACCATTTGGTTGATTTACAATTTGTTTTGCAGTTTTGCCACATGTGAGATAGCATTTAGAAATTTTGGCATGGTAGGTTATGATAGATTAAGGGTGTTATTGGTAGTAGCTTAAATATTTAATAATGATGGTAATACTAATGGTTTTTTACTAGATGAAACATAGATATCAATACTTGGCATGGTAGTCATGTTATTATAAGGAATTGGGATAAGTTGATTGTTAGTTATTTATGGGAAAGGATGGTTTAAAGGCACATAAGGATGATTACTAGACATGTGGTTAATTGGTTTTAGGCTATACACTGGGTTCAATCTTCCATACAAGGATCTTGGGATGGGTTTTATGAATGGGGTGCCCCAAGTGAGATCTTAATTAATTATTGGGACCTAGTTATAAGATCCTAGTTATCTTAAATATGGTAAAACACTTATGTTATATCCTTGAGGTGCCATCTAGTGTTTTATGTTCACAACTTAGTTATAGGCCAATGATACGTAAATAAAGGTAGATGGGTTATTATAAGTAATATTGACATAAAAAGGATCTATATCCCTCAAGTAGATATAAATGGTAGTTCCTCTGCTAAAATGTATGGGTCTTTCAACATCTATTATAGTTTATGGAATTGATCATTGAACATTCTCATGGGTTCTTTTAATTCTCTATTAGGAGCTATGAAATGATGGTATAAAATAAAAAGGTCAATGGGGAACCTAAAATGGTTTACAATTATGGTTTCCAATCCATCCCAAATGGTTACAAACCTATTAGGCAATCCTTGGTACGAAGCATAGGTAACATCTCCTAATGCATAAGGAAACAAACTATAGTAAATGTTCTCATATTTCACCTACATTATGATAAGAGTATCCTTGAATGCATCTATATGATCTTCAACTATTTGAGGTCCTATAACAACAAACTTAGGATAATTTTTTTTTGAGTTCTTTGGTAGGTCATGCCCAATCCAAAGAATATTCAAATGGAACCCACCTTAGCAAATCCATGTCATGGTATTAGTCATTATTATAAGATGGGAGATGATATATGAATTGAAAAAAGGAGTATCCATAACCATTTTTGAATTTACCACTAACTAAATGGGCTTAACCTTATCTTTTCCTTTGTTAGATCTATGTTTAGGTATTACTATGACCAGTAAGTTATAAGAGATAAAGTTATCCCAAATATAATTAAATCAAGTATTTATCCTCATATTTTATATTTTAAGGGATATATTATCCCAATGGAATTTAAGGTTTCTAAAATTTCTTAATTTAAACATTAGTTGTCAGTTAATTTGTGTTCATGGGGGGAGCTCTTTCTAGCACCATTTATGTTGATGGTGTTTTAGATGAAAAAATAATTAGGTAGGGTTTTGTTAAGAATTTTCCTTTATTAAAAGGAGGAAGATCATGCAAATAGAATTCTTATACAAGGTCTAAATGTATCAAGTCTAGGTATGTTTAAATTCACTCATTAGGTTGATGTGTAACCATTCTTTTTCAAGGAGAATTTTTAACAAAATAAATATTTATGATAGCTCTAACTTAGAAATTAAGGAAGAGGTAATAATTTCCTTAGAAAGTGTTTATAGGGCCTAACCTTAAATGGAAATCATAAATTATTAGGATAAGCAAAATAAGTAAATAAATTATTTCAAAATATATTTATCATGTCCATATATTCAACAATTCTTAAATAGTGACAAATATAATTAATCTACTTAGATTGGTGTGCATATTAATATTTATTTCAAACTATATCAACTCATCATCATAAATAAAATACCAAAGAGAAGAGATAAAGAGATAAAAAAAATCCTATTGAGGTGGAATATGATCCTTGAAATTTCTAATTGAGAACATCCACTAAAACCAATCCTTGGTAGAGCTAGAACTAACACAACTTCAACTTGAGGATGGTGCAAGAGTCTGGGAGACTAACTTGATAAGATAAAAGACCATGACCATCATATACATGTGCAAGAGGTGAATTTAAACTCTCAAAATCCTTTTAAAAATCTAGATATGTATTTTGATTAATAATATTGAGTGATTACAACCATTTAAGTATAATAAATAATTATTTACCAATAAAACTAAAATAGAAGTAGGAAGAGATTATCCTATAAAGTAGGAAAATGCATGAAAGTATGTCTAGTTCTATATTTATTTGTTACAATTCATAAAGAGCTTTACAGGTGTAACATATTATAATCTTACAAAATTCTAACCCTAAGAAAGGGTCTTAAAAATAATATATACGTGAAGGGGCCAAAATTTTCCTTGATTACCATCTCATCCCACTAATGAGGTAGTTTCAAAAATTAATCTTTTATTAATTAAATGTAATTGAGAGTTTTGATGTTCTGATAGATCCATAGTCATGCCCATAATTTTTATTTAGAGGCCACACCATCATTATTTAATCACTAATTGATTACTTTGAGATCCACCTTCCCATCCATCATTTTCTATCGATCACTTTCTCATTTATTTGGATTAGTCTTATGTATCTTATTCTTCATTTAAAATAAACCTTCACTCACCCCCTTTGCCTTGTGATTCATGATTTATAAATGTTTTTTCATTTAAGTTTGTCTTTTCTACATTCTACTTTGGCTAAGGATTCATATTCCCTAATGAGGACACACATCTAAATAAATGACTTGGTTTTCAAGATGAAACCTACAAGATTAAAAAAAAGGGTTAAACATAATTCCTTTGAATAAGTGACAAGAAAAAAACATTTATATAGTTGAATCATAAAATAATCAATTTAGACCAAATACAAGAAACAAATGAAATGATTTTCTAATTTGGACATAAACATTCACATTAATTAAATTTTGACTCAAACATAGGCCTTTCCATATGTATAGATAGATATATATATATATATATATATATATATATATATATATATATATATATCATTAATTTAGATTGAGAATTTAAAATAAAATAATGTCATCATGAATCCCACTAAGCCAATAAAAATTCAACATTTAATTGACTGACACTTTACTCTTTCCTTTAACATTTTGGATGTTTAAGACAATTATAAAATTTAATATCATCAAGTTGTATGTGACATGTCATTATTGTCCCAAAGGTATCAGGTTTATGTATTGTTGACAAGAAAATACCCACCAAATGTAAGCTTAATGGGATGCTTACATCAATGGGGGCCATGCATTAGTCAGTCATCAGGATAGGTTTTTGGTCTGGGCATGTGGGTTGATGCTACATGAAATCAATCTAATGAGCCAAACCTTTGAGCTCACTACATAAATAGGTTTAGTATCTATGGTCTTGGGATCTTAGGAAGTCACCATGTGGTATCCTTTTAGGGTCTTAGAGCCACAAAACTATTTATCCATCTATGGTATTGTATTGATCAAAGTTCCCAAGATCCTAAGAAATAACCACATGCTAATATCTCAAGACCTTGGGAGATCAGAGTCTTTAGACTATTGTTGGAATCTCTATTATCCTAGGATCCTAAGACATCACTACATAGTGACTTCTTAGGCCCTTGGGGCCTTGGAAATATTAAAAATTTGATTAATTATTTATTGGATTGAGTTATTGGGATCATTCCACATGGAACGATCTTGGGGATTGGTATGGAAAATTTTCCTTAGTAATTTTTTGAACTTAGATACTTTTTAGACTAGCCTAGAAATTTGAAAAGATATGATAATGACATGTGAATTTTTTTGAGGGGAATCGAAAGACTCAAGGCCCATATTTGGAACAAATAAAAATGGTCAAGGCACTGAGCTTAGATTCCAAAGATACATTTGAATCAACTCAATTATCTTGGAATTAACATAGTTCAAGATCATATGACTCAACTTAGCATAATGGGAGCTTGGTAGAGCTTTACTTGAGTGAATTAGGTGACTCAATATCGAGGGACTCAAGCTCAATGGATAAGGGATAGATTGAGTTAAATTCAACACAACATAAAAATTTATTTTTCCTTAAAACACTAAAGATATATGGGTCATTCAAATGATAAAATAAGCTAAGACCTAATTCATATAAATTAATTATCCTAAGCTTGTAATTGAAAATATATTAACTCAGTATTTAGCCATGAATCCCATAGTAAGAAAAACCACTTATTAGATTTAACCATTCAAAAATATGGAAAACCCCACTCCTAATTAAACTCTCACACATGAAAGGTCCCTTAGACCAAATGTAGAAACATTCAAATCAACCAAGGAAAAGAGTGTCTATTTTTAGATTAAAATTGGCGAATGTTATGTAAGCAACAATAATTAGGTTGAGGCTATCAATAAAACTCCTAATAGGTGACCTCAAAATGATTGATTGGATTGAAAATCTAATAATAAAATTTGACTATTTACTAGAAACAAATGTTATTAGCTAGACCAATGAAACTAGTTATTGTGTTGGTAAAAAATACTTAAACATAACATGTTGATTTAGTTCAGGGGAAAAGGCAACATTGTTGGCAGCTGTGTGGATTACACTGGATTGGTCTAGTCGATGTAGTCAATTATGAACTAGAAAAATGTAGACTTTATCGATCTACTTGATTTAGTTAGGTCAAGGAAAAAAGAAAATAATAAAAAAGGAATGTATCTAGTTATTTGATGTGTTTTAGAAGATATATTGATGAAAAATAATATGGCTATATGTTTAATATAGTCTTATATGGAAATGATGATAATAGGAACCAAAATATATAAACATAGGATACTATATTAAGTTGGTCAATGTATTATTCACACACATAATTATATTGATGATGGATGATGTAGTTACACCAAACAACATAAAACTATATCAATGTTCATTCATATAGTCTACGATATAAAATATAATAGAAAATAATAAATTTACATCTAATTAATTCATAACTATTGTTTTTTAAAGAGGATTAGGTAAATATATTAAAATGATTTGAATAATTTGTAGGATATCATAGATATTAACTCATATGTTGGATAGTATTTTACCAATGTTTTAGAGTACTTACCATGGAGGATGTACCATTCCCATAATCCACTAAACCCAATTTGAGGATAAGATGAGAGTAACTTCTCGATGTTAAGTGTGAAAGGGTTCAAATACATACTTATATTTATACATAGGTTATTTTTTATCACTAATAGTATTCCTATAGTTAATTGTGTGATCCATATCCTTATCTTAAATATAGGTCTACATGATATAAATATATGGTTGGCCTCCTAAAGATCAATAAAATCAAGAATACTAATCTTTTTAAATATACCACGAGGTACATAGAAACTAAAATCCATGTTTATCTCTATACTATGGCTATGAGTATTGGGGTAAGCCCATCACACCATGGTGTCTATAAACAATAGACAAGTATTTTAAATAGAACACCACATATACCTTCATGACAATAGTTAAGTAGTTTTAAAACTATCAAGACATAATTTTTAGGGAAGCCAAACAAATAGAATATAAAGTTTGAAAATCAATATCAAAAACCAATTTTTAGCATTCAGTGAATTAAAATAAAATGGTAGCCAAATTTAAATGAACATGTGATAAAATTTTGAAATGAAATGTTAATTTGTATTGCTTATGATTAAGAAGTAAAAAATATATAATTTCATCAACACTAGCTAATGTAGTTTCACACTGAATATAAAATTGTATCAATTAGATTGATAAAATTCAAATCAAGTAGATTTAGACATAATAAAAAATGTAAATACCAAACTATGTTGAGTGGATTAATACAATTTATTGGAAAAATAAATATGAGACAAAACTATATAGATTGGTTTGAAATAGTTAGATGGATACATAAAAAAACTCAACTATGTCATGTAGTCTGATATAGTTAGTAGAGGAAAAAGTAGATCTATGAATAAAACTATGTCACACTCGTATAAATAATATACTAATAAAAACACATAGATAAAACTATGTCAAGTGATTTGATATAGTTTATTGCAAATAGAAATTATGGTTGAGATATATCAATCTATTCAATATAGCCCCCTGATTAAAAAAATGAAACAAAAAGAGATCGGTATTTTAAAAAAAAATTCTAAAGAGGTGAATGCAATGGTTATATTCACATTGGGTTCACTAGATTGTGTGCAATGATATAGGATTGACCTAAAGCTATCCTATCTAAATATTCAAAATTGAAGAATGAAATTCAAGGAGAGCCCATTGATACTTAATGAAATTGAGATATGTAGACACCTAAATTTCATTTAGTGTCAAAATGCACCTAAAGTCTATTAATAATTCTTCTTAAATTAATACATCACATCTACCTCCAAATTCAAATAATTGAATAAGTCAAATTAATATATTATGTACACTTAAATCCTTATTTTTAAAATAAAATATATATTTTACACCTCATCCAAAAATCTTCCATCTTTTCTTCCTAATCCAAACCAAATCCACAACTTTCTCAACCTCCTATGACTCATCCCCTAATTTGTCAAGAAGTTTTGACTTAATCTTACTGACTCAACTAACTAACCTCATGCTTCTCTCAACCATTTGAAATGGTCTTCATCTTCATGGGTGAGGACTCATTATCCACCATTGATTATTTGGATCATTTAATAAATACAAATAATCCTCCATAGTTGGATCTTCCTCCAAAAATTTATAAATAAACTTGAAAACCTTCATTTTTAAGGATCAAAATATATACTTATGCTAACAAATTTTTACTCACAAGTGAATCCAAGTGAATAAAATCATATAAGACTCCTTTTCAACCAAAACACTACCCATTATCCTTTACATTGGAAGAGTGAGCACCACATTTTCAAAGAGCAAATCAAGTTTAAATTGCAATGGAGAAAGCTTGCACATTTGAAGTCTAAAGTTTGTGGTTTTTATTTTATTTGTTTGTTGATCTATCCTAGGTTGAATTTAGATTAGATTAAGATTAGTTCAAATTTTTAGTACTTCTAAATTTAGTTAACACATTTTTGGCATGCCTGATGGGACCTTCCCTCATCTTTTTCATCTTTTGATAATCTATTTTGCATTCAGGTAACATTTTTCATTTGATTTTTATTTTTTTGTTTGAATATTCATTTAATCTCATATTTTTGAGTTCTAACATAAGCTACAAATTGTTATCAGGCACTTTCTATTTGGTTGTGTATGTCCACTATGTAATAGTGAATTTGGAAGCATAAATAGTGAAATTATGGTTCTTAATAGTGAATTTATTTAACTGCATATCAAAATTATTCTATTATTCCTTTTCATATGTTTTCTATTCTATTTGTAGGGTTAATAACAAATTTATTAGGAAATAGTGAAATTGTCATTCAACATAGGGAAATCATCATTTATAGCAATGAAATCATCCTTTGGATTAGTGAATTCATCATTATTGATAGTGAATTCATCTTCAGGGACAATTAATTCACCTCTATTGGTAGAGAATTAATCATTTTTCATAGTGAAATCATTCTGTAAGCATGAGTTTATTTATTTTCATTTTTAGTATTTTGTCTTTTCTTATGTTTATTTTATCACAATTTCACTTTATTAGCTTATTGTGTAACTACAATTTAATTATAAAGAGGTGTTTTTTTATTTATTTTTGTGGTTTTAACTTGTTATATTACAAGTTTCCTTGATTTGATATAAATCAAACATTCAAACAACTTGTTTACAGAATGCTTGTTAAAGATAATCAGTAAAAAGGATAAATGAAAAGCCAATTTCTTTCTACTAATGCTTTTAATCTTGTTTTTCAAAGTTTTTAGTAATTACATCATATTTTAATTCATTATTTTTTTGTGATTATGAAAATTTCACATTCTCTTTCCTTGGCATCACATTGGTGATGATACTCAGAAATTAGAAATGTTTCCATAATTATCTATGTTATCCCAGTAGTGCCCACATATGCTCTTTCCTTGGCATTACATTGGTGATGATACTTAGAACTAAAAAATAAATTACATTTTTTTATGTGATTTATTGATCATGTATTTTACCACCATGTAATAGGATAAACCTTATTTATTAGTGGGGTATATAAATTAAAATCCATCTATTTCATTTGCCTAAGCAGTTGTATGTTTTGATCACACTGTGACGTGAGGGGCTTTCATGATCAAATACTCAAGGTTTTAATAGTTGCCTAAAAATATGATATTATTGATTGTCAGTACATTAAGACCCATATGACTATGTTAGGAACTTTGGGATAATACCCAACAGTGTGCATTTACTTTATATATTTCTTCCATAGTTTTCCCCCATAATATTTTATTTAAACCTTAATCCTAGGATAACCTCTTTTGTCATTAAAATTTGGTGCATCATTTAGTAGTTATCACTAAGAATATACCTTCCATACATCCATGAAACCATACTCAGTGAGCCATGGAAATGGTATGATCCTCCATGATTAGTGCTTTGAAATATTAGGTTGTAATTGAGAGTATAGATGAGTCAGTGATATTAAAAGGCCCAATAGTTATTCATGATTGTCATCCTAATTTTTCACCTTTTATGTAAAAATTATTAACTATATATAATATAATTTTGTTTGTTGTTTCCTTGTGTCTACCATGTGCTCAAAATCCTTATTTTAAAACTAGTTCTTTTAAGTTCAAAATCACATCTTGAAATTAAGTCTTCATCTCAAAAACTTAAAATAACTAGTTCAAGAATTCAAGTTTTTTAGTCAACTTTTTGGGATGTATTTTTAGTTTAGAACATCCTTTCTCTTTGAGATTTTTTTTCATTTACTTAATCATGCCTATTACTCATAAAATGGCCATGTTAAATCCTCTCAATGAAAAGGAAGAGACTTTTGGAAATGACCCCTTTCAATTCCTTGGTCTTACTAGGATGAGGTTATCCAATAAGCTATCTAACATCCACCCTCCATTAATGAGTATATAATGTCAAAAAAAAATGAATTATTTCTTTTATTTTTGGGTTTTAGAGAAAAGTTCCCATCTAATTTTGATGTATATAATTTTTAATATCTAATTACAAGCAAAGATCCTTCATCTTCAAATATCAATCACAAAATATCACAAGGTTATTTAGAGGATATAAATGCTCTCATTTCTTCCTCACAACCTCATCCCCAATCTCTCAAGACAAAGGGAAAACTATTTCATGTGAGGAATCATCATAAACTAGCCATGGTTTTTACATGGAAATCTATGCAAATCAAGGAAATCAAGATATTATGAACTTTAAATCTCATCAATCAATCAATCCCTTTGGTAATCCCAATATGAATGTAAATATGAATTTACCTTTAAAAAGCCATCCAAATAATTTGAGTTTTAATATACCATCAAATTCATCAATCATGAATCCCACCAATCAAAATTTAAATCCTACTTCAAGTTTACCCATCATGCAACAAAATAATTGGAACTTGAATATGGGTCTCCCATATAATTCAATTTTAGTCTATACAAATTTATTACACCAAATTTTAATATGCACCCAAATTCACAAGGTTATAATAAAATTAATTTGAGATCAACTCTAATCAGAGCTTCCAAAGCTCACCAATTGTATCAAAACAAAATCAAAGATTGAATACATATTGTAGCTTTCCCAGTCAATCTTAAAATCCTATTTTGAACTATGCTTCACATAAATTCAACAATCTAAATGTATATCATATTGTACCAAATTAGTTATTACTTGGATCTATTCCATCCAATCAAAATCCCAATCTAATGCCAAATCAATTTAACTCTAATTTAATTCTACCCTAAATCCCAACATTAACTCAAACCAAAACCAAAATAAATCCAATTCCAACCTTAACTTCAATAATCTGAACATAAATTATAACTTCAACTTTAACCAAAACCAAAATAACCGAATCTAGAATCAAAACCAAACTAATTCAAACCTAGGTTTTACTCAATTTAATTCAAACTCCAACATGCTTCCTGATTAAAGTAATTCAATTTTGTTTAACCAAAAAGGTTTTTGTCAAAACACATATTCTAATCTCATAAATTTCAACACCAACACATCAAAAAATCCAAGATTCAACCCAAATCTAAATCAAACAAATTCAAAATTTACACAAAACCCCAACCTTAGTTTTAATCCAAACCCAAATCAAACTAGTTTTTATTTTCACCTGAACTCAAATCATATGAATTTTGGTACCAATACAAATAAAAATATTTTTTATAACACCTATACCTTGTCCCATCCTCAAAACATCAACTTTAACAATCAAACTCCAAATAATTTTAATCAACACACTCCCCAAAACACAAATCAATTAATAAATCAACCACCTAATTCATTAAGTCAAATGGACCAACTATCCCCTTTTCTCATGCAATAATTTTAAAATATAAAGGATAGAGTTTAAGGATTTCAATATGAATCTTATAATTGACAAAAATAATTTAAGTTTGAGGAAATCTTATTATATCCCTATGATCTGAGTAAAATTACCAGACTTTTTACCAAATACTTTGAACTCCCAAAATATGATAAGTGAAAAGGTAAAGGATATCCTAGGGATCAACTAACTAGCTTATATCATTCATGCACAAATGTTACTTATAGTAATGAATTCATGTTACATTTATTTCCATGAAGTCTCAGGGGCCAATCCCTTGAATGGTTCTCATGACTCCTAAAAGGACCTATCTTCACTTTTGAAGACTTATCTGAAAAGTTTGTTTGACACTTCTCTTGTAATATTGAAAAATACTTGACCACTCTATATTTTCACAAAACCAAATAACAAAACAATGAAATTTTTTCTTCCTTCCTCTAAATATGATAAGCAATGGCAAGTTATTTTAGATGGTCATTTCTAGAAATAGAGCTAGTGGACATTTTTATTAAAAAATTAAACTCAGATATGGGACATCACTTATTACTTCTTTACCCAAGATATCTTGATGATATTATTGAAAAAGGAATTCAAGTGGAAATAACTTTGATGTATAGAGGTGTAATAAAAATATTTAAACCAAATAATAACAATTCCTTAAAACTAATAGACAAACCAAAATTCTTTGCAAAAAATAAAAATCTTGTTAGAGATAGTTTAATGGATGTAATATAGATTTAGAATCCATAGACACAAACATATAACCAATCAACTCACAACATTACAATTCCTGGTGGGAAACTAAAACAATCAAGACCTAAATGTAATATCACACATTTAGGTGACTCTTATGAGAATGTTTTTTGAAATTTGTCTCATACGAACATGATTGTTTGGCCAAACATAAAACCCTTTGAAAAAAATGTGCCCAAACATAATTGGTATAAATAATATGAACACTGTGAATCCCATCAAATCAAAGGACATTCAAAAAATTGATGTATGAACATAAAACATTGTGTTCAAGACCTCATTGATAGAGATGACATAGTAGTTGAAAACCCATCATCTAAATAATCTAACAACCATAAATCAGGGATATACTAAGACCCATTTTACAATCATGAGAAAGGTAAAGGTAAGAAAAGATGAGCAATTGGAACTAAGTAATGTTAATCAAGTTAGTCATGCATTTGATTCCATAATCAATAGTATTGATATGGTACATAGACATGTTAACTTCATCAATTCACCAAAATATGAATGTTCCATCACCACAAGATGCACACAATTTACCCTATCGAGTGCATCTCCCTCTAATTTTGAATTTAAGTAAAACATTATTGACCATCTTGAGATAACACCAACTAATATCTCAATTTTATACCTTATCAAGACCTCCCTTGTGTATAAATATATTTTGTGTGAGTCCAATGTCCCTTAAAACATTAATCATATATATTTATAAGTATTAATAGGTTGTTTGGAAACAAATAATCAAGTAACATTTGATCATTCAGATGTTTTTACTTTAGGTTCAGAGCATAACCTCCTATTGTATATAGAGGTTACTATTTCTAGGCACAAGGTAAAAAGGGTTTTTATAGATAATGGTTTGTCCCTTAATCTATGTACACTAAGACTCATAAAACATATTGGGTATCCAATAACAAAATTAGAAGAAAACATCATAACTATAAATGTATATGATAACAATGAGCATCTGTCTATTGGCACAATCCATAATCCTTTGATGGTAGGGTCTATCATTAAGGAAAATATTGTTCATGTCCTCAATCTTGATTTACCATATAATATACTCATTGGATGTCTATGGATTCATGATATCAATGTCATTCTATCCACTCTTAACCAATGTTTGAAATTCTCCCATGAAGGAATGAAACTAACTATTCAAGGTGATCCTCATCCCTTCCAATATTACAATCTATTAGAAAGTAAATATCAAAAATATAACTATCTACTAGTCACAAATGATAATTTTACCCCTATTGAGGATTATCCTTCACTTGAAAACTATGTCAATCCTAAAAGTTTATTTCAAACGCCTCCCCTTCATGGTTGGATTAATACACCAACTCCCTCCATATCCATTAAAAAATCATTAACCCATGAAACATATATCCAACCATCAAAGAAGCTTCGCATATGTTATCTAGGCAAGATTCAAATCAACCATCCCTTAAACAAGCTTCCAATAATCCTTCTATTGAGAAAACATCCAATCCACCATCCTCCAACAAGAATCCTCATCAGTTTCTTCCCATTTTAAAATCATTGATCAAGGCATGAATGAGTACATCATCCAAGTTTATTACATAAGCATAATACACACAAATCCAAATTAATATGGTAGATGCTACCATATAAAGCATAAATAAATGGTTATTAAGCTTTATTAGATGAAATTTATTAAGGGATGCCTTCTTTCTAATGAACATATTAATGATTCAAATTATTTTAGGCTTTATTCTGATGAATTAACTACTTGATTTTCCACCAATATATATTTCATTGTAAAATCCACCATGTGAAAAATAATGAATTACAAAGGAAAGTTCTTGGCCTTCATGAAAAAGGTGCCATTGAACTTATAACACTAAAATACAATGAAGTGAAGCATGGTTTATTATTTAACCCACTTAATGTGCATCTTACAATCTCCCAAAATGACCCTTTTAGTGAGTCAGAAGATGATTCTTTGGACAATGAGATGGGTTCCATAATTATCCATTTTGAAGACCTTTCCCTTACTAACCTCTTCCATGAAAACATTGTCCTTAACCTTGACCTTGTATATCCCTATCTCATATAATGGACCAACTATCCATGCCTTAACTATATCATTTTTAGAATGATGAAGCTATATACAAATTCTTGAGAATCAAAGATAAAATTCCTATAGGTGATCATAAGAAAGGTTTTCTAATACAACTAATAGATTAAACATACTTTAGGGAACATAAATTATATCATTGTATCAATTCAACACCACATAAAAAAAGAAGTTGGGGAAAATTTCCATTTTCATATACCACCCCTAGCTTATAAAGATGAATCAAGTATACTTGTTGAAGAAACCATTCTTGTAAACATCAAAACCAAAGCTGATCCAAAAACTGTAAAACTTATTATATCACTCAATCAAGAAGAAATGGATATATTTACATTGTTTCTTCATGAGTTTTTTGACATATTCATATGGTCTTATGCAAATATTGCATGATTGGATCTATAATTAGTAGCTCACCACCTTGTGGTGCATGCTAGTGAAAAGCCAATAAAATATAAGCTCTATAAAATGCATTCCAAGATTTCACTATTGGTAAAGGATGAAATAAATAAATAGTTGGTAGTTGGTTTCATATTCCCCATTGACTACTCAGATCAAATATCAAACATTGTACCAATGTCAAAAAAACATGAAGGGATAAAAGTATTCATGGACTTCTATGTTATAAATAAAACATTCTCAAAAGATGATTTTCCCTTAACTAACATAGATATGATTGTTTATTCAACTACATGCCATGAGATGTTATCTTTAATAGATGATTTTTAGGCTATAATAAGATAAAAATTGATGTTTAAAATCAACATAAAATGACATTTACAAATCCATGGGGGAATTTATTTTATTAGGTGATGCCTTTTAGTTTGAAAATGACGGGGTTATATATCAGAGGGAAATGATCATTCTTTTTCATGTCATGTTAAATGAAATTATGAAATGCCATGTAGATGATATTTTGTCTAAGTTTAAATCTAGGATAGATTATCCTCAAGTATTTTTATATATTTTTGAGCATATGAGAGAATACAAAATGAGGTTAAATCCAAATAAATGCATATTTAGTGTAACATTAGGAAAGTTAATAGGAATCATTATTTCACAATGTGGCATTGAAGTTGATCATTCAAAGGTTTAATATATAGTGGATATGACTCCACCTAAAAATATTAAATAGCTTATAATTCTACAAAGGAAAATATAAGAAATTAGAAGATTTAATTCTCAGCTTGCAGACATCTATCACCCATTCACTTTTTTTCTAAAAGGAAACTCTATTTATATGGACTAAAAATTATGAAAAGGCATGTAACAAGATGACATGTGGTGATGGATGAAAGTGGAAGCAGATGTAAGAGATGAAGGTCACATGGAGAGGTAAGTGGATGTAATTTAGAATTTGTGGTTTTTTAGATGGAAGGGGATACTTAATTTAACCTAAAGGATTGATAATGATCATTTAAGATCATCATTAATTGGTTCAAAATCAATGTTGATTGACATGGATCATGATCAATCTAATAAGGATTACCATTTATCCTGAATGAATCAATAATGATCACTATAAGAGTTAATATATATGAATAATTTAAAAATGTGTTTGTAATTTATGCTTATAGTCTAGAGAGATATTAAAAATGTAGGACTAGGTGCCACCATTGTTAGATCATATGAGGGATGTGATGAGCGACAAGGAATAGGTGTACATGGATGCCATTAGACTCAGGGGATTATGTCATTACTGAAGGATACACAAAGATATAGGAATATTGGTATCATTACTAGAGTAGTGGGATGCAATGATAGGGACCTTCTAGTTTTTAACCAGGGAGATGACCCTCATAGCAGAGGATGATTATAGGATTTTATGACTATCGATATAGGGAGAATTAATTACACCAATCTATGAGACAATATATAGGGAGGCCCTGATGTGGATATATGATTAGGATGTCATAGATATCATGTTTATTGTAGGGGGTTTGCATTTGAAGCTTTATATGAGTAGGATGCAGAGGGGAGACTAGTGATGACCATGATGATGTTGTCAATATCCTATTACACATTGTTGGATTATATAAGAGGGATATTTCCTTAGAGTTTGATAAATATAGTAAAAAATATGGTAAAGAATTGTACTATAGTTTCATGGGAACCCACAATACTAGCAAGGTATACAAGGAGCTACATGAATGGAGTACACAATAGAGATTTAGGTTATACATCACATTTTAACTAAAGTGTTTTATGTATGATCATATCAAATTAGTGAAACCACCTAGGATTCCATAGATGATATGACATCAAATAACCTAAAGTGTAGGATTATTTTGATAGAAGGATGATCTAGTGAGACCATTTGGTGATGGGATTGTATGAGATTTGGCTTATTCCTGATGAGTGATGGATATGATAAAGGAGGGATATGTGATTTGGAGGTTATATGTGAGGTTTAATTCCTGGTCAAGAGAAAAACAAGAGTTAAAGGCAAGATGTGAGGAGAGGTGGTTGCAAGGGTGATGATTGGAGCATTTAGAGTTGTTCTAGTTTAGGAGGGTGAGGAGAGAACTTAGTTTGATATAGGATATAATTAATGCACCATAGTTATATAGACATGAGGATTTTAAAGTGGAGATACCAAAGGCTCATTGTGTGGGTATCCATCTATTGGTGAGCTATAAGAGGGAGATGTGATTTGGAGATTGTATGTGAGGTTACCTTTTTAAAAGGGAGATCAGTGAGAGTTAGTGGAAAGACATTAGGAGAGGTGGTTTTAGGGGTGACGATTAGAGCATTTAGAGTTTTTTTAGTTTGGGAGGGTGAGGAAACAACTTAGTTTGATACAAGATTTATATGATGCACCATAGTTTCATAAACTAGAGGATTTTGAGGTGGTGCTACCAAAGGATCATTTTGTGGGTATTTAGCTATTGGTAGAGGAGGCGATATATATGATTGATGTCTATGATGAAAAATATACACCAACATTATTATTATGATGGGGAGACTAGATAGGGGCCACATGAGGGAGGATAGTGTGGCCATGATAGGAGGGGAGGTTGAGGAGATGTTAGATGTCAAGGAGAGAGGAGGAGATGAGGGTGGGTCATATAAAGTAAGTGGATGTACAAAGGATCACTATAGAGAAATATTCATTGGGGGCACATTGTGCCATATTATAGGGGTAGTTGATTGAATTATAGTCTAGTCATGTTGTTTTATAGGTGAGTTATGATCATGCAACATGAGATCAATACCGGTACTAAGGTCAGAGGGATAGACTCCATGGATTAAGAGGATTTTTTTAGTGTGACAACATTAGGGATATGTGGAGGAGGAACATAGGGTTTGGGGATGGGACCACTAGGGATAGTGAATGTGGAAATATATTAGGATGTGCTATCAGAGATATGATATTATGAGTAGATTATGGGTGAAAGCCTTACTGAGCTTCCATAGTATGTGACTTATATTTCCAATTATGATAGATCTTCATGACATACACTAACTATGTCAATTAGTATGGGTAATGTGTCATGGGGTAGGGATGGTAGGGAGTAGGGAGGGGATGGGGGAAGTGATGGAAGAGACATGAGCATTAATATGAGCATTATAGAGTTTACTACTTAGTTTTATTGTACTATAGAAGTGATTAGAGGATTATATTATGTATATGATATGTTTTTGATGTACACATTTTATTTACATTTATATATTGATTCACGAGTATCTATGGTTATTATGAGCATGTTTTACTTTGTTAAATGGGTGTTTTATTTGATGAGATTATTCTTATGTTATGATTTGATTTTGAGATGGCTATGGATCATGATGATGATGTTATATTACATTAATTCTGATGTATAATGTTATGTAAATGTATATGCTTTTTATGTTTTTGGATTATGTAACATGATATATTTATTAAATGTTGGATAATAATTATGATTGTTGATAAAAGTGTAAAAGAGGTTCTGAACTTGTATATTGACTTTGATTGTAATCAAAGATATGCATATTGTAGCATTTATATATGAATCCTTTATCCAATGTTAAGCATTTTAATAACCCTATGTCAACTAAGTTCAAGGTTTATTAGGAAATATAGATTAACTAACCTTCACATGATTTAAGTTTTAGGATTAGCTTAGGAATATATGCCTTTCCCTATATACGATATCTAAGTCTCATTATATTAATGATCTTAGGACCCCTTTTTGGTACTAATCCATGCATTATGTAGCCTGATAAATGTAGGAATTTTATGAAATTTAAAAGGTTGATTAATGTGGGAAGACTTCATGGGATACTTTTTGATTTTGTATTCAAATATTTTAAAGGCATGTTTTTGATTAAAACTAATCAATATGGGAATTTCTATGCAATATACATATTTATATAGCCATTCTTCAAGGGAGTGGTCTATGTTTTTGGATATATTTTTGCACTTTTATGAACATCTATCCTTCAAGGGATCAATCTATGTTTTTACCCTTTTATTAATTTTTTGATTGTGATCCCACATTGAATTTTTATCATGGATTAACTTAGGGTGACCTGATTTATTATATTTTAAAAGACAAAGTGGTCATAGGGTGAGGATTGGGGAAATAATGATATGGGGATCCTTCTAGATATAGGTAAAGATTATATAATTAGAACATGCCATGAATAGATTTGAGGTGCTCATGTTCAAGGATGAGATAGGTATTATGTTAGACAAACACATGATTATATTCATTATTGGGTATTTTTTATGATAGCGAGATGGTTTTAGAATATGGATTTTGACCAAAGGGAAAACCTACGTTGATTATGGATATTAAAATATTATTAAAAATAAAAGGGACATAGATGCAAAGCATTAAGAGTATCATGTTATATTTTTCCCTTAAGAGAGGCCAAACAATATGCCCTAGATCCATATTTATGAGTAATAATATATGGTCCAATCCAATTTGGAGAAAATTTATCTCATTTACTCCTTTCCATATTTGTGAAATTTTTATTTTATTTAAGTAAAATATCACCAATGTCAGATTCTCATTATTTTAAATGTCAGTTATATGAACATTTTATTCTTTCTTGATAAATGTGTGGGTGGTCAAGTGCTATTATTCGATGTTTATATAATAGTTTTAAATAGGATATTAGTTATTGATGATAGTATTCTTATTAAATTATTTCCTTAATATAAATCCAAAGAGAAGGTATTTGAAGTTACATAGGAATAAAATATTCTATCCTATATACTAAATAAAATGGGGTGGCACCCGTAGGAGTTTGAATACTCATTTAATAGGCCTATAACACAAAAGGGATTTAGAGATGTCATTCTTTCCAAATTGTGTTGATCACTTTAGCTATGATTTTATTTATAGTTTTGTTATAGGATTTAGATTTTCCATTGGATTGTGGATAATATGATGATGAAAAACTAAGCGTGATACTAAAATAATAACAAAGATGCTAGAATTTTTTATTCTTGAAGGATTTTCGATTGTCTATGATGATCCTAAAAGGAATGTCGAGATGATAGATAATTTGATGGTGGATGGAATCAAAAGTTTTGTTTTCCTTAGTTAAAATAAGAGGAACATATTCTACCCATTTAGTAAAATATTTTATAGTGATATTGATAAAGTTGTGCTGCTGGGAGGATTTAAGGCTAATTTGACCAATGAGATCCAACCCCCATTGAGACAATGGCTGAAATTATTTAGCCACTTGAAAATCATGAGCAGGGACATGTGATAATTTCATGTTTTGTTCACATGTATGTCATCTACTAACATATTCACATCAATCTTGATTTAAGGTGGCCCAACAATAAACTAATCATAGAATTATTTTAGCGACATCTAGGCCTTTAAAATGCCCTCCATAGATTCTATCATGTGTTTCTTTGATTGTTAGGGTTTGTTTCTAGACCCTAAATGCATCAAAGGAGAAGGCCATAAAAACCTGATATATATATATATATATATATATATATATATATATATATATATATATATATATATATATATATATATATATATATATATATATATATATATATATATATATATATAACACCCCCTAATATTTTATAATGAGTAGTATGTTTTTAGAAGGCACATTTACCATTTTTAGAAATATTGGGAGGGATTAAACCTAGTGAAAGATAATCATATAGTTGCGTGTTCCATGATTCTAATTGGCTTTCCCCCACATTATGGAGAGAGGGGAGGTTAACATTAGTATAAGAAGGTTGGTTGATTTTTTGAATAAGAATAAAAGGTTTATATTACTAACAGGATGATGGGATGAAAGAGGATAGTGAATACATGGTATTAACAAACTTTTTAGTTAATCATGGAGTGGTTTGAATGGTATAATGATAAAATGATGCCAATAATTGGTCTACCAAGATTTTATATTTTTTGTGAATATTATTTTTACATCATGATATATGTCATTTATTTTATTGACCATAAGCTTAGGCATATAATTAGGGATTTTTATTTTAACATATTATTAGTGCAATCAAAATTGAGTTTGAAAGATAATGGTATAGGGGACCCTTCTGGAGGTATTAAAATTGTTCCATCTCCCCCCTCCCCCATGATCACATTTAGATCCATCAAATAACAAGGCCATTTGATATTGTTGATCGTATCTCATAAATTCATCACAAAATTCATAGTTAGAGGGTTGATTATTACCAAGAGGTGCCTCTGCTAATTAGTTGACAATGATTTATCTTTTAATTTATTTCTGCTGAAAGAACTCAAGATTAAATTTAAAAAGGAGAATAAGGCACCTTGCCATTTGTTGGTTTTGTAATTATTTTAAATGTATGTATTTAATAGGATTAGTGTTGATAATTACATATGTTTTATGGTTAAGAAAATAATGATGGAGCTTAGAAGCTACTAAGACCAAGGTGAGACATAGTTTTTCCATATGTGTGTAAGGATTCTCATACTCAACAAGAGTGAAACTTATGTAATAAACAACCTAATCTCTTTGTTTCTCATCATGATGGGTGAGTATAATACATAGGGCATGATCTATAGCTAATATGTGTAGGTAAAATGGTTGGCCCTAATTAGGGGGAATAAGGACAAGGGGAGAAATGAGATAGTTATTAAGAGTGTCAAAGTGTTTTTGACAATTCACATGTCATATGAACCAGGTATATTTCATTATGAAGGTGATGGAATGGTTGACATGGATCTGATAAATGTGAGATAAAGCATTGAATAGACTATAAATTTTCTTTTAGACTACATAGCTTCTTAATAGTAGATGGGGGTGGTATTTATAAAATGGCCTTAATTTTAGCTAGATCAACTTTTATTCCCTAGATGGAGATAATAAAACCCAAGATACTACATGAAAAGACCCCAAAAACACACTTATGGAGATTGAGATGGATATAGTATTTGATTAGATGAGTAAATATTATCTAAAGAATAGAGACATGGTCATTACAAAGCTTATATTTATTGAGGAGATCATCCACATAATATTCAATAATTTTGTGGATTAGGACATGAAATATGAGGTTCATGGCACACTGGTAGGTTACTCTCATGTTTTTTAAACCAAAATGCATGACCCTATAATATAAAGTTCCCTATAGGGTATTAAAGGAAGTTTTGCGTTGGTATTAAAGGGTAATAAGGATTTGATTATATCCAAAGAATCCATATATGAGATATAACATTTCATGGCTAACTTTAAGGTCTAAAAGTTGATCAATATTAGGTAAAATAAAATCATCTTTAGGACATGTAAGATTTAGGTCAATAAAATTAGTACAAAGGTGTAATACCTCATATAGTTCTGTGATAGGTAAAATATTGGACACCCATTGAGGGTAATCAATAGGTTGAATGAAATTAATAGATAGAATATATTGTAGTTCTTCCTTAACCAGAAGTTAAACATGTGAGTACATTTTTTGGAGTTTTGTTTTACTAGTTTAGCTTCAAGGATGGTGACAATATTATGGATAACTATAGTAGGGTTGATACCTAACATATCACTATATGACTAGGAAAAAGCCTCACTATGGTTAGCTAAGAATCTATTAAAATCCTATTGTTCCTAGGAATCTAAGGATTCATTAACTTTGATATTTCATGGGACTTATCATGTCTTGATATTAATATCAATGGTGACTTGATTTAAAATACTAGGATTTTTAAGTGGAAGATATTTTCATAGGTATGTATATCCTACCTCTATGTATGTTAAGATAGATTCATCATCTTGACATTGAAGAATCTAAACTGAGGGAAAATCTTGCTCTATCATGTCATGTAAAATTAGGGGAATAAATCTAGTTTATTAATTATTTTGATACATGAGGGGTCCTATGTTGACATTGTTAATCAAAAAATAAGTTAGGTAGGATGGATATGGAATATTCAGTTTCTAAAGAGGAGTTAGGTGATGATGATGATGGGTCTTCATTGATATCTGAAGTGGTGTTGGGTAGTGATGATAAGATGTCAGTGTGAAGATGTGGATTATGAGAAGCTTAAAAAGTTTTTTTGAAACCAAGACCATGTTTTTCATGTGGTTTTGTAAGATAAATAAATATGACCTCATTCAATACTTGATCATAACATCCTATGTTGAATCCCTTATAAGCAAACTAATAAAAATAAGTCTATGTAAAGTGTGAATTATCAAGGAAAGAAATATTTGAGGAAAATGGTTTTGTATGAGGTTAATTTTCATGATATAAAGGGGAGTGGCAAATTCCTCCTTATATTAAATGGGTATGAATGTGAGGATGACTGAATCGAATGACATCTCCAAGGTTGGGATAATAGAAGTGTTGTTTTTCTAGGTACCCATATTCTTGAGGAGAAGGTAATGTGTTAAGCATCAATAGTTGATATTCCCCCACTAAGAGCTATTAAAGTGAAAAGTTGATGGAATAATTAAGAATGCATGATGAGGGGATTGTTGAACTAGATGATGCACCACTTGAAGATGATGGGGTTGAGTTTTTCAAGGGGATTAAAACATCATTAGGTTGATAATCTAAATTACATGTTTTGAATGGATGAAGATATACTAGGATAATGTGTATTTTATCTTCATACTCATACTTGAGGCATTGATGCAAGGTGGAGGGGACACAATATATATCATGGATACAAGGGTGTCCTAGTAATATTCTATATTGTAATTCCCCTTCCACCACATAAAATACCTTAGGGAGGGTATGTGCATAGACTTGGATATGGAAGATGACAGTAACTAACATAAGAGCTACCATGTGGTTAAAGGCTCATAGGACATGTAAGGATTGGGATATGATGGGTTCTAATAACTAGAATTTTTTAAAGGCATGTGATGAGATGATGTTTATGCTATCCCCATTATCAATCATGACTTTTTAAATATTTTTCCAATAAGCTTGGCTAGTGATGAATAGAAGAAGATCCTGGTCTTCATGTTGTAGTGGGGATATTTTAGAATCATAGAATGTAATGGATGAGGATGTATATAATGATATGACAAAATCTTATAGAGGTTAGATTTCATCTAGTTATACTTGGATGACTTGTAGTGCATATATCATATCTTGGAGGTGTTGTGGGGAATTTTGGATAAGTTCATATAAGGACATCTTTATAACCAATTTATGGAGATACTTTTGAAACAATATATGTATCAATTATGAAAAATTATTATAGGTATCCATAAAATATATTTTTTTTGGTTTTGGAGTGGATGGTTTTGGGATATCTATAATTAGGCATGAGCCTTTAAAATGGAAATTTTTACTTCATTTGGATTTTAGGTTTTGGGGCCTTGTGCCTGAGACCATGTGGATATGTTTATTGCATCAATTTATAATAGTGTATGGTCTATCAAAGTTCATAAGTCACTTGTGTTTAGAGGATTAGAAGGGATAATGGAAAGAGGTTTTTCATAGATGGAGTCAGGGATATTAACCATGTCTTTTGAAGCTTTATTTAGTTTTTCTCTTAAAGGTTTTAAGGCATACATTATGTTAGTATCAAATATGTTTGTGGCTTTAATGTTTTGGTCAAGTAGAGGATGAAGATAATGATGTTAAATTAAGATGTCATCGTCCTCTAAGAGATCCTAGATTATGGCTTTTAGAGCATTTCAACTCTCAATATCATGTCCTAGTATCTTATGATAGGCACATATATCATTTCCCTTGTACCATGATGGTTTTTGGATATGAGGATTAATAGATTTGATGGGTGTTAATGTGATGAGGGAAATTTTTAGGAGTTAATCAAAGATGGTTGAATATGATCCCCATAATGGGTATTGGTGGGATTTTATCAAATTTTGGGGTGTTTATTTTTGGACCATGTTTACTTTTATACCTTCATTTTTTGTATTGATTTTATGAGTGGTTTTAACTTGAGGTTTAGGAATCTTATATAAGAGATCATGGGGCTGATAGGGGGTATTGGTGTTGGTAGTATGGGGGGAATTTTTTGAGCTAACATAGGTACTTTGAGATCTTGTTCTATGATTGTGATATTTAGTTTAAAAGAAGGATGGATGCCTAATATAGATGGTTTAGTTTGAACTTGGAATAAAGCCATCTTACCTTTCTAAGCACTATTAGAGGTTATATGGGTGTCTTTAAGAGGATATCCATTTTTGGATGTCTGAGGGAATTCAATCCCTATAGGTGGGTGTTTTAGTGATTTACCCTTTGGCACACCAAGGCACTTTTCCCATGTGTTTGGAATAACCCTTTTATTTTTCATTGTTTGTAAGTTATCTTGAGCATGTTTGGATGGTACATCCTCTAGAGGATGCCATGTAATGAGATCAAGGAGGTTTAAATATATGATAGGAATATCCTTAACCAGATCATATTGTTCCAAGATATCCCTAATAAGGAGGTCCATAATTTATGTTACTTCACAAGATGACTCAGGTGTGTTACTAACTTCTTTAGGTATATGTTGATCATAAATAGTGTTTCTTATGTGGGATTCTTGATCTTAGGTTTTCATGGTGTTTTATTGTATATAATTATATTAATATGGATGATCTGGGAATGGTTGTATTAAGATATCAAGATATTGGTTTGAAGGATCATTTGGATTGTCTAATTATAATTCCCATTGATCATTAAGGCTCTTAAGCAAGCTCTTAAAATACTCATAACTATTGATATGATGACTAGGTACATGATGGTAAATGAAAACATCACTCTCTTTATACTAATTTGGTTTAGGATGAGAGTCATTAATGGGTTTGATTAGAGGGAGCTCAATAACTGATGCTTTTAAAATTTTGTCTAGGATAGAAGTGTAAGATTCTACCAAGGGCATGTATTGTTTGGGTGGAAATAATGTTAATGTTTTCTATGGTTGTGTCTGAGAAGTAGAATAACTTGGTTGGTTTGTTGTTGATGGAGGGGCTGATTTTAGGAAAACAATGTTTGTTGTGCCTTCTGGTATAGAGTTGTTGGAACCATTGGAAGGATCATGATTAATTTTTTTATTTCATATTTTAAAATTTCCTTTTTCTATGGATCATATTTATAAATTATGGGAGATGTTAAAGGCTTCATCAAAGGTATTGAAATATTATAACTAAATCATGGATGAAATGTGCTTTGCACATTTCCTAGTGAAAAATTCAATCAACTCTGTCTGAGGGAGGGAAAATGATAAATAATTTATAAGTCTTCACCATCTTGAAAAAAAATAAGAAATTGATTCATATTCAAGTTATCTAATGGCATGTAAATCATTGATGGTTATATTACTTGTGATATTGATTGAAAAGTGATCTAGTAATATTTGGGCTAGTTGGCCAAAAGAGAATAGAGAGTGTTGTGAAATCGAACTTTACCAATCCAAAGCTAGTCTAGCTAGTGACATGAGAAATGTTCTAAGGGGGAGAGCATCGTTATGGGATATAAGGTAACATGAATGTAAAAAGGCCTTGATGTGTTACTAAGGGTCCTCCATTTTGAAATTTTGTGAACTTGGGTAATTCCCACTATGTCAAATAGGATCCAATAGGGACAACTGGGTTGATAGGTTGGCTACAGATTTGCTCATAAATGAGCATATTCTTCTACCTAGAGGTATAAACTTCAAGGATTGTTTCACTATCCATGAAAATGGACATGAGGTTATGCTATGAATTATATTGATGAAAACCCCATAAAACATTCTACTACAAATACTAGTGAAGGGGAAGCAAAGTGGGAAACAACTATGAAAGAGGATAATGAATTGAGGTAGTAATTATTAGTTGAAACATAGTTGTATACTATGGGAATGTAGGGGGTAGGTTTTTTTATTGATAAATATTAAAATAGATGGTTATAAATGGTTGTAAAGTAATTAATTTTTTATAAATTGATGGTAGAAAAATTTATTGTTGAAGAGGTTGACACAAAGGAATTTGTTGTAAAGGTTATAATGGTTGAGTTGGGTTTTTGGTCACATTTGTTTGAATAGGTGGAAGAGTGGTAGGTATTGAGACCACTAAATTTTGGACTGAAGAAGAAGGTAGTAGGTGGACATGATTTGGGGTTTGGTAATACTTTGGGTTTGGAAAATAGTTGTATATGTATTAAAAAATACTAGTGGTGGTTGATTAGCTATGGGTTGTGACATGTTAGTATTGGGGGGTGGAATGGAACCCATATTGGGATTGAGAGATACTCTCAGAGGTTAATAAACTAAAGAGGACACCATGACTACTAAGTGTTATTTGAATCCTTATGATGGCATACCATTGATGAATTGAGAGGATTTATCATGAGGAGAGATGGGAATACGTATGGATTGTGTAGTAAGGTAATAACTAAGGGTGATTGGATTACTATTTAGTATGATGGTAAAATTGGGGTCTCCCTATGGATAAAATTGAGGAATTGCCTCACCAATGGATTCAAGAGAGGTAAGAGGACTTGGTGAATATTCCATGGATTGATATGATGTATGTGGATTGCTTTGCTTCTATGATCACTACCGAGTTAAAAGCATGTAGCACTAAAGAAATATAGATGAATCAAAGTAATAAAAAATCTATTATTTTTTTCTTTTTTCTCTTTTTAGTGAATATAAAACACATAATTTAATAAAATTTTCCTAATGTATTTTTCTCTTTTTAAAAAAATTATGCTTTATAATATGATGGGGTGTTTGGCTTAGCACATGACCCAGGAAAGGGTATGATAAGGTTGGTTTCATGTTTTTTTAAGGCTGGTATCCTCAATATACCCAAAAGGTATGTCAAGCCTAGATCTATGTTAGTGATGGTAAATGGTTTGATATTGGGGCTTAACACCTCACTTTATGACCTCTTAGTGATAGGGGTGTCAAGTGATTAGCTGATATACCATCAACCAATTCTTTATACTTAGCTAGAACATCAAGTCAATTTCCCCCTTGGTGATGAAATCCAAGTAGGTCCACCTATGTAGGATTTTTTTGTTTCTTTTTTGATAGTTTCAATGTTTGGTTGTGTGAAAGATAAGTGTTACTAAGATGATAAATTAACCTACCTAATTATGCTATGTGTATAAACTAAGAAAGTAATTTGATGAATGCAATTCATTTTGAGATTTAAAAATAAAGATTTTTTATTCTCTTTTTGATGAAAATAAAAATGAATAATTTGTTAAAAATATAAAGTAAAGTAAAAGAACTTAGAATGACAAATCAATGACTATGAGGTCCAAAAGATTCCCACTAGGATGCCATAATGTTTAAGTAGTTTTTATTAGAATTTATTTTATAAAATGAACTAAAAAAACTCAAAATAAAAGTAGGGTTTAAATTGAGATAAGGCATGCCTATGTTATTGGTTGTGTATCATTGATCAAGTGATTACGAGAGCTCATTTTTGGATAGGAAGGAATACTTGCACACATGTGAGAAAGTTGAAATGCTTTTGGATGGTGATATGGATTGGTGGTGTATTGCAACTTATACAAAGCAATACCAAGGATTTAAAGCTTTTATGTAGATCAATGAGATAGTCTAATGTCTATGTCACAAGGTCTCCTAAGTGTCATTCCTCTATCAAGATTTTTGTCAACATTAGAACATAGTTTCAGGATCATTTTGGTGAGATGAGGCCATTAATAAGTAATCATCACCGATCAAATAGAAGAAATGATGATCATGAGGGATCATTAATGATTCTAAATTTTATTATCAAAATACATCTAAAATTTATCTAACCATGGGGTAATTTGGGGATGAGGTTGTTTAAGTTGTTTAACAAGATTTTCATCAAGGGTAAGTTGTTAAGATGGAGGGATAAATTATATTATATTTAATTTTAATTGATTTTTGGAGATTTGGGAGGTTAGAAAGGGGGTAATTGGTTATTATAAAAGTAATTACCACTATTAAATGAAAATAAGGGTGGTGGATAATATTTGAATGGGATTACATTATATAAAGACACTTATTAGGTAGCACACATAAAATTAGTATCTACACCTTATCTTAGTTTCTCTTCCCCAAAATCCTATAGTCTTTACTTAGAGTTATGATAGATCTAAGTCAACCAGAGTTTGGTTTAATAGAGATCATTTAATTAGACATTTTACCTTGATCTTTATGGCATCAGGATTTCTTTCTATTTACCCTTGCTCTTTTACATTTTTTTATAGTTGTGTTAGTTTAGAGCTTGGGTATGAAAGAATGCAATCTGAATATAAATATTTAACTTGACTAATTTTCATGTTATATTTACCATAATTACTTATTTGTTATATTCATGTACATGGTAAATGAGTAGGGAAATTAGTTGAACCTTTTCTACACAAATCTTATAAACTTTGATTATTGTTTGAGGCTAAACCCTGCATGCATTATCAAGAGAGTATCCAACCTCTTAATGTATGTCTTAATCAAAAAAACCTACACATTAATTTTTAAATTAGACACATTAAAAGTAATTGTCCACTTCAAAAAACTTAGTAAATACCAACATACCAAGGCCTGGTACATTTATACATTGGGGAAGCATTTTCTTCATAGGATCTTCTTCTTTTCATGAGAGAAAGGTATTAACAACCCCTCCCCATTTTTGATGTGATAAAACATGGATCACTCCTTATTAGGATCAAATATGATAATAAATATCTATACTATGGATGATTCATTTGGAAAAAAAGAAACAATTATCTTTAGAATGGAAAATATGTGGTTTTGGCATCTAGATATTCATGATATAATTTCATAATGGTGGGTTCCTATTTATCAAGGGTCATCAATGTTCAAGGTTCAGATGTTGTGGGATATCACACTAATATAAGGATGGACACTTCATAATTTATCATCAAAGGAATTCAAGACATCTAGTGCTTATTTTTTCATCAAGAATCTCAATTAAATCCCTACATGATTTCTTCAGCACATGACACCTTTATTCAGCATGAAGTAAGAAAAATTTAGTCTTAATTCTCTTTTCTATGTCTTATCTAAGCCAATAGGTGGGAATCTGTACATCAGATAATGAATAATATATTCATACCATGGGATGTGATTTAGTTTAAACTAGTTCACTTGGACAACAACAATACTGGGATCAATTTTAGAGACCAGGTATGGTTTGACCTAAAACTAGCTTCATGAGATTAACTTCAAGGTCATATTGTTGAAATTTTGAGACACAACATCCTCTTATATCCCTAGGCTCATTATGACCCACCATAATTTTGATATTAGGATTTAGAACCATAAAATAGACTTTATTCCTTAGGATGTAATGCCTAGATTTCTTGGTTATATTTACTAGTGTATAAGTTTCGTTGTACAAAGTGAGGTGTATCAGTCTGAATTAATTAAATTTGGTGTAAATGAAAGCTATAGGATGTTATCCATATCTTTTATTATTATTTAATACTAAAAAATGGTATGATCATATATGAAATAATATAGATAAAAATATTTGGTGTAATTTGGGTTGACCAAAATAGGGTTTGCATGATTATATCCTTAATTTATTAGAAGGCATTCTTTGATGTGAGAATCCACTCAACTTTGGATCCTTGTTTTAACATGTCATTTAATGGTTTATTTATATTATAAAAAGCTAAAATTAAATTCCATAAGAAAATAATTTTACCAAATAAATATTTTAGATCCTTCTTACTATTTGGTAATTAAATTTTAGAATTAACATCAGATCAATCATGGTCAATTGACATACCTTATTATTTAATCTTGTTACCTAGAATCTTACCTTTGGTCTCATATAAAATTCATTGCTTCAAGGTATCACATTCAATTTTTTTTAAGTGTCTCAAATGGTTTGACTTACATTTGAAAAAAATTGTTAAGTCATCCATATACACAAAAAATAAACTTACTAATCAACCCTTCAAACACCATGTCCATGTCCCTATGAAAAGTGGCTCTAACATTGATCAGAACAAAAGGTATTTTCTTATAAGTGAACATACCCCATTTTATTTTGAAAGATATCTTTGATCAATCTTCATTGTCAACTTAAATATGATTGTATCTTAAGAATCCCTCTAGGAAAGAAACATATTAGATCCACTAACCTTTTGAATAACCTCATATAGAGATGGAAAAGGATAATTATCCTTATCTAAAGCTTGATTTAAATTTATTAAATCCTTGTAGAGGTGAATTTATCCATTTTTATTTCTAATGGGTACTAAGTTATCTACCTAGTTTGAATGTTACATGTGAAAGATTATACCATCTGATAATAAATTTTGAACTTCCTTCAAGATGAATGGATCAAGAACAAGGTTGACTAGTCTCTAGCATTGCTTGAATATATTGTTACCAAGTTTCAAGGGAATATTATACATCATGATGTTGGAATTAAACATACTTAGGTTACCATAGGTCCAATAAATGATGTCTTGGTAATGGATTGACATCCTCTATAGATATTTTATTTCTTCATGATTGCATTCTAGCCCTAAAATGATGTTCTAAGTATTTTTAGGTATTCATATATTAATAACTATTGAATTTTGATCATGGTGAGAAACTCTCTTAGGCCTAGTTGTACACCTCTTTAAATATAAAAATATTTATAATGATATCATTCTATTTAAATTTTATTGTTCATAAAGTTTAGTACTCCATTGACATCATAGTTTTTTCATTCAGATCATTCCTCTCATCCTCATTAATTACCTATACATCAAAATCATTAGAGTTAGAAAGGAAATACAAGATATGTTTACCATCATCAAACACTTGAAAACTATAAACATTATCAAGTATATATGGACAAGAAACCAACTCAATGGAAAACTTTTCTAGATTCATATTATTCAAAAGGCATAATATTAGAATAAGAAATAACTAGTGAGTTTGTTATGGAATTGTCAACTCTAGGAATGGAAATAATGTTAAACACGCCAAAGGATTCGATTAAGTCCTAAGAATGGTGTATATATTTATTCAAATGAGAAGGATTATATTGAAATTTATCCTCATCTAATTGAATACTAGTTTAGAATCACCATATACCTTCAATTGATGGACATCATATGTATATGTAAACTATAATCCCAAGATTATCACCTCATAGTTTGATATGTTGTTAGAATAGCAGAATTAAAATCTATATGAAGAAACATGTTACTTACCATAGGGATAAATAAGTAAAATGTTTGATCCTAATCCTTGCTTGGATCAAGCTCCATTAAAATATAGAGACCACATACCTAAATCCTAATTTGGGTCAAGATATTTCTTTATTATTATTTTCATGGTCAAAATATAAACATCTAAATCCATTAAGGTGAAATTAAATTATTCATTGATTTCACTATACTTTTTAATCATCAACTAGATGCATCACTCTCTATCAATTATTATCTAACTCACCATCCTTCTCCATGGAAGCCACATATGGGAGAAATATATTTCCTTATAACCATTAAGATACTTAGAGTAATACCTAATCAGTAGAATGACATATGATTCAGTTATTTTAACCACTTATATGTCCATAAATTTCTTCATTCTTGGCTTATCCTGTAATTACATTTGGTTGTTTAACAATTCTACCACAACCTTAAATTCACACTTATCTAGTTGGACCACTACATTATATAAATTTACAAGGATGATTCTTAATTTCCTAAAAATATATGTACTCATGACATTTTTTGAGGCTCCTAAATAAACAATGAAGTTATTCAAATTATTTCCAAAGATTCACATGGTGAGTAAGAAGGGCGAAACCTCAATCTTGGTTTTATGTATCACAACATTGGTAATGGCCATGGCATTATGTTTGGGCTGAGTGTTCCTGTCCATAAGAGATTTAATCAAATCCCTCTATTTAATAATTTATGATAATTTATGGATGGTTATATTGGCATTTATATTTATCATATCCTCCATTATGTTTTATTTTTTTCCTACCAATGGTGGGATAGTTGTCACCTAACTTTGGTGGAGGTCAATTATTTTTATCTTCTATGTTAGGGGGAGTACTAATGTTGTTGGGTGGTGTTGAGGTTATCAAGGGATGGTGTGTCCTACTACTAAGGGTGTAATTTAATATCTAGTAGTGTTTCATGGTCTAAATATCATTGAAATTCTCCTTAGTCTCATTTTCCCTTTCACTAGAAAAGTCTACGGTGTCTAGAACCATGGTTGTGTTAGGTGAATTGGATGAAATAGGAAATTTAAGGTGACCAATAGTATCATGGTTATTTATAACCACCTCATATTCATCAATTTATTTATATAATACTATTAATGCATTGTAAAATATAGTGTATTTAGTCTCCCCATGTTTGGTTATGTTATGCACACAACACTAGTTGGGTAGGGTGATATCCATGATGTTGATTTTAGGAATCCTATTAGATGGAGATTTAGATCACGTTCCTTTCATATTATTTGGCTTACAATTATGTTGATAATTAAAATTTAAGGATTAATTTACACCACTTGATATACCTACTTTTTTTAAGCTAAGGAAGTCATTACTCAACCTCTAGACCATCTTATGAATTACATCTTGTTTATGTTTGGTAGATTATTTATTACAAGTCTACATGATATTAGTTTCAATTGGGAATATAACTTAGTTATAATACTATGACATAGCCTCATCGTCCATGGAATTGAGAAATCCTAAATTTTAATTTAGATCATTATGGAGTAGAGGAATTTGATTCATTATTTGAAGAGGCTATAACATTGGGACATTTTGATTCATGTATGGGATTGAATTCAATGTTGGCATGCTTAGGAGGACATTAGGAATAAGGGACATCATCTTTCCTTATGGATCAATGTGCTTATCCAAATTTATTGCCTCTACATAGGTGAGGCGTAGAATAATGACAATTAGATCTCTCCTCAAGAACATGGTTGTCCATGGGTCCAATGAATTTTTAAACATTTTCAATGTTAATTGATCATCTATTTTACAAATGGTCATCACCTTAATATACATATTTTAAAATTGGGCATTAGAATTATGTATAGGTTCATTGGGATTTATTCTCATATAGGTAATTTATTGATATAAGAATCTAGGGTCTAGCAATTGACCAAACTAGGTCAACAATATGATACTTAATTGGTTCTAACTTCTAACCAAATTTTTAGGTAAATTAAGGAACCAATCATAAGCTGCATCAAGTAAAGTGAAAAGGGAATAGCCTATAAGCTACATATCCTCAATGTTGAGTAACCTAAGGGATTTTTTTTAGGATGTGACATGCTCTTAAGTAGTCTACCACATACTTTGGATAAACCCTAGAAGGTACCACTCAAATTTTTTAGGTAGATCTTATATGTCACCCAGAACATTTATTATAAACCCTATTAACCAATCCATGGGTATGGAAATAGGTAGAGGTCTACTCAAGG
>JARHVA010002445.1:2407500-2563331 GCA_037957365.1 Torreya grandis | reverse complement strand
ATGATTGTAAGTTTATTCTATAGGTTGTTCACCATGTGTAAATTTCATACCACTTTATATTTCCTTTATTTATCAAGTGAGAGTAAATCCTTAGTATTGTGTTGGCCAAATATTTGGAAAGATGCATAATAGGTTTCTTGCTAAGGATTATTAGGATAATTACATGTAATGTGATTCATTTCCCCACACAAGTATCATGTTATAGCCTATCATGGATGTTGAGTTCCTTTTATATAACACTCATAAAATATTTGGTATCCACCTTACCTTTGTGATGCTCCCCAAAATTTTGATTGGTTCTGATAGCATCCATATTGTCTGTGGTGATGTAGGTACCCAACTTGGTTGATATTGAGGCAAACATGATACCCATCCTAGTTGGTTTTTTAGAAAGTATGTGTCCAATATATTTGATATTGGGGTGATGTTGGTGCTAAATTTCCCTATTAAGGCATATTTATATCTTGTGATACAAGATTATACTATTATGATGCTAGTGTTAGATGTGCAGTTACTAAAAAAAAATCTTGGTGATATCATCTTTGAGATCTTGTAATACCCTTAAATTTTTATTGTTATAAGTGGTTGACTTAAAAAAACTATAGCTTATACTATGAAGTTTTTTTACATAATTTTGCATAAAATGATAGTTCGCACTAGATTGATTCCATCTTTGACAAATTACATAGTACTCCTTCTTGATATGAGGAAAATAATTATGATGATTCCATTTCTATCCACATTCTATACAATATAAAGAAAGTTTTTCTTCTTTCCCTCCATTTGTTGCAACACTACCTCTAGTTTGGTGTTAGTCTTAGAATTTATTGAATAAGAGTCTTTTTGGAAATGTGTTGTATATTTTCCATGATTTACACTTTACTAGATTGTACATTTTTGGGACCATATTGGCATGTATTTGGGTGGTTTTAACCCATGTTATTGTAATATTATTTTGACAATTACCTATTGATGTGCTTATATATACTCACACATATATTAGGGAAAATAAAAATCTGAAAGTACGTTAATGTAATGTAAATAATTGAGTTAATACAATAAAGGATTTATTGTGTTAGAATTTTTACCTAATAGGGTTGCCCCAAGTGAAATTATGTGTTGTAATCTTGTGTGTTAACCATTTTTATTTTTCTATTAGCTTAAGGATTTTTTAGTATTGCTTCTCTCATTTTAGTCTATTAGGTCTCATTTCTCTTCAAGTCTATGTAGTCCTAAATTTTTTCCAACCAAACTGTGGTGACGATAGCTCATGTATTTTTTATGAGTTGGATCTATGATATCACAAACCTTATTTTATTCCATAGGCCCTATAAAATCCAAGTTTATTTATCTTTTTCTAAAAAATTGAAGATCAACTTCTTTATAACCTATAAAAATATCTAATTATAGTCTAAAATTGATTCCCCTAATTTTTTTTTGAATTTCTTTATGTCATAAATAGTTTGGCTCATGTACTTGTACCTTTTATATTCTATAAAAAGTTATTTTTAACTCATCCAAAGGTAATTTATGGCCTCTAAACTATATATGAACTCTAGATCCCTTCTAGTTAAGCCCCATATAAGTTCGCAAACATTTAGCTTCATTTATTTGAACACCCTTGAATTCCTATTTCATTTCATAGGTCAAAAGGTACTACTCAGGGTTAGTGGATCCATCATATACTTGCAAAGTCATAAAATATTATACAAGGAATATAATCATAACTACATAAGGAATATTTTCCATTGGTTTGTTGGTTGTAAATGTTATTACCTCAAGTCTTATAGCAACACCTATTGACATAACTGATGCACTTAAATTATTGACTATGCTTTCTTGGGTATTAATTTCTTCCCCATGTATATCTAATATTTCAAAAAATTATTCAAACTGTAGACACCGAAATTGTGTCTAACCCTTGTCGTCCTTCCCTTAACCCCCATTTTATTCTCCCACGCCTATTTAACCCCTGTCGACCATTTTCCCACGAGCCTTGCCCCTGGCAGCATGTAAAAATGAGCAGAAAGCTAAAATTAGCCTCTGTCCCCATTCTGCATCTGCCGACATCAGTCACTACTCAGCCGATGTCGCCGACATCAGTCAATACTCAGCCGACATTGGTGGCCTTGCTGGCATCGGTTATCCTTAACACTGCGTTCTCGACCCGAACGCAGGATCCGTTATCCATTATCCGTTATCCGTTATTCGTCATTCGGTTGCCAATAAGTTTCTCGATCGGTTATCAGACCTTCTTTCAAAACATTTCTTTCATCCAAACACTACAAGGATCAGCCAACTTTTGCATCCAATCAATTTGCAATCAAATCTCTCATATTCTCTCTCTCCAGTACAGGTATTCTGCTTTAGTCATCTCGTTGGAGGTCTGCTACATTGAACTTTTGCAACACACTGACAACATCAATTATGTCTCTAGCTCTGTCTTCAGCGTGTAACAGGTAAGTGTTTCTTCTGTGCTTTTATTTTGTTCTATGGTTATTGTTTTTAATTGATATTACCACCCCGACTTAGATTTAGATTAGAAACCCGACTTGGCTTCCTCCCGTATCACCTCTATCCACCCTTTTCAGTCTATAACTCTACCCAAATTTCTACAAAAACCCCCAAACAATCCCTCTGACTCCCAAACCAGCTCCCTAACCCACTGACGAAAACTTCAGACCATTCTAAAATTCTAAAACCCTGTCCAGACCCGACCAGACCCCATCCAAAAACTGCTGCCCCGACCGATGCCGGTCATTACCCCTACTGACACCGGCACTTTAACCAACATCGGCACCCTTCCTTGACCGATGCTGGCATAGAGACTGACATCGGCGACTGTGCAGAGCAATTTGCTGCATATCAGGTACGCATTTTGCTTTTTGTCTTTTATTTCTTTCATTCTGTCTTTCACTATTTCTATTTCTATCAAATATTCTATTTTTAATCAGTGGGTTGATATCCCTCAAGGAAGTCTTTGTACTTCAGGGATCAAGCTTTTGCTTGACAGCCCACCATCTCCTCATCTAACATTTTTCATGTTTTAGTCTCTTTTTCTTTGCAGGTGTCATTCCTTCACAACCAAAGAGGAGTACCTTCCAACACCTGATTTTAGTGCGCACGACTACATCCAGGTAACATCTAAGCTTGACCATTCTTCTTAGTTTCTTAATTCCTTCTTTGAATGTAGAAAGCAATATAGTGTAGAAACATTCTGGCACGCCCGGTGGGACCCTAGGGCCTTCCTTGGGTTCTTTCTTTCTTTCTTTTCATATAGGTGCATTAGGTTTCTCCCTTTTCACCTCTTTTGTCTCTTCTAAACAACACCATCAGCAGGACTAAAAATAACTTTTCTTTTTTTTCTTGCACTTCTAGACTAGTCAAAAATCATATTCTTCAACCCTTTCTCAACTTGTTTTCATTCTAACTTCACATTTTGACTTGGGATTAAAACACATTGCACTTTCATTTCTGCTTGCTTGCATTTCTTAGACCACACCTAGTAATTAATAATCACATATTGAATTAATCATAGTCCACTTGATGTTATACGACCAAACCACTTGCACTAAACAAACATCTTAACTTACCTGAGACAAGGCCGGACTGGGATTTCATCACCCAGCGGATACCTTACCTGTCCCGGCAATCTTACTTGGATTTCATCACCAAGGGGAAAACCCACTCCATTCTCTGGCAGAGGATAATCTCTAGGGGAAGTATATTTTGGCTAAGCGAGACCAGCTTATCACTGGACTCGTGAAGTGAGGGGAGCTTGCTCCTTAGCACTAGGCCAAGTATAGAACCTAACACAATATTTTGAGCACCATAACTAACCTGAAACCATCCATAGACTACTTCTTCTAGGACCCGACTCAAAAACCAATCTTCCTCTACACATATTCTAAGGCATAAGCCATTATAATCCTAATAATTTACTCCTAGGGTTTTTTTTTAGGATCTGCTTGTGTTCTTCATCTTTTCTGTTCTTATCTACTTTTTTGAGCTTGTGAGGATGTTTTTTCTTGCCTTGAATGGTTCTGACTCATAGCCAAGCCAAGGCTCTAGTCAATCACACGAGGCATCACCCGCTTCCATCTACTCCATCCATAACCAGTCCTATAATGGAGTTCCACTCAGAGACTGAAAGAACTCCTACTAGACCATCCCCGACCCAGACTCCTATTGTCCCAGAAGGGGACCAAGATTTTGCACGATTCTTGGACCTCAACATCAAAGCCTTGCAGCACTATCTCGCGAATAGCTGAACGCGAGACTCCTTGGGCAATCCAATTCATGAAATGCTGACTTCTTTTCTCGAGACTGCAGCCGTATCAACAGCATTCGTAGTTCAACCTTTAGACACCCAGGCTATTGCCTCAACCAATGACCAGCCTTTGACCAACCATCCAAGTGTGGCCTCTCCCTCCATCTTTGGGCCCACTTCCACCAGGGTTTCGGCGCCCTATCAACCTCAGCCCACTCAACCACTCTCTACCCCCTTTCAGAATCTGGTCATCTCTATTCCACCTACCCTTGCTCTTATCAACACTAGGGTGGCTACCTATCCATTGGCCCATGTTACCACTAACCAACCTCCTGTGGCAACATCAAACCTAGCCATGCCTTCTACCCAACCATCCTTAGTCTCCTCCTCTATCCCTACGACTAGTCATCCGTACGTTGCACCCTTACTGGTATAACTGACTACGTTGTATGCCTCTTCTAGCCTCTTTCAAGTGCCTTACAATGTAGGGGGCGCTCCACCTGCCAATTTGTCAGTAGATATCATCAAAATGCTGATGGACAAGATGTCTAGCCTAGAGACCTCCATTTTTGGCTCACACAATACTCTCTCATATGAACAAATTTGCAATGAGCCCATTCATTCTTCTATCTCGATCAGGCCATATCCCAGCCAGTGGGAACTTCTTAAGTTTTCTCATTTTCAAAGCAAGGAAGACCCATAACAGCACTTACGGGCATTTAGACATGCCTGTTACCTTATCGCCCACGATGATGCATTGCTTTTATACACGTTTCCTATGTCTCTCTCAGGTGCTGCGCTTGACTGGTATAGCTCCCTTGCCAGCCATTCCCTCTTCACGTTCACTCAGCTGGCCCAGCTCTTCCTTGATCATTTCTCCATCAACATCACCAAGAAGGTCTCAATCACAGACCTCTATTCTATCCACCAATTTGAGGACGAATCCATTGCTGATTTTGTCGCTCGATGGAGGGGCCTCATCAATCAACTCTCCTTTTCCTTACCCCAACCCGAACTTATTAAAATTTTCTCCCAAGCCTACGCCAAACATGTTTCTTCCACCTTAAGGGTTCAGACCTTCCGCACTTTTGATGAAGCCTTCACGATGGCCCGCAAACTTGAGTTACATGCCATCGAGGAGAATAAAGTCAAGTTGCGGAGCAAGAATCCCACCTCCAAGACCAATGACCCCTCTTCTAAGCCTTCCTCATCCAATCCTAAATCTAAAGCTTTAGCAAATGTTGTGGTTGTTAGATCTTCCTCCTCTTCTCCTTCAACTAACCAGCCTGAACCATCCACATCCCAAAGCATCACCCACTAATTTTAGCAGAGATACGTACAACGACAGTATACTCCACTCAGAGAATCATACGTGTCTATGTTGGAAAAACTCATCAAACAGGGGGTCCTCAATCTCCCCCAGATCCGACCACCTCCACAATTTGATCCCTCATGTGCCATCCCTGCATGGTATAGGGAAAATGACTTCTGCAACTACCACTGTGTTAAAGGTCATGACACAGGCAACTGTAAAACCCTTAAAAACATAATCTAAGACATGCTTGAAAAGGGTGACCTCATCCTAGACAATCCCAATGCACCACCTAATCAGGGTATCGACATCTTCAAACAACCATTTCCCAATCATCCACCGACCCAAAACAATGTCCAGACCTTGATTGACAACACTCATGAACACAACATTCGAATAGTCAATACAGTCTTGCCCTTCATTTCTGACCAACCTCAAGAGGTGAGTCCATCTTTCAGTCCATCACATGTGGAGGAACCTCTTTGTCCAGTTAGTTCTCCGTCAACCTCTCTCATCTTAGAGGATGCCGTGACCTTACCAGCACCACCAGTTTCACCATCTTCCTTCTTGCTGCCCATGGAGGACCCAACCCTTCCTACTCCTCGACCACAAGTGTAGGGCACCATCATCCCTGCCCTTTACCCGCTTGAGGAGCTTCATTCTCTAGTTTCTTCTCCACCCAGGGAAGAACCTGCCTCTCCTTCGTCTCCAACCAAGGATGAACCTGTCACAACTTCATCATGCCTTGGGGCTGAGACTACCACACCTTCAGTCCCACAACCGTAAACATCTTCTCAAGAACCCAAACCTCATCCAACATCTTCTCAGCCATTTTCCCGATTAGTGGAGAAACTCAAATTTCTCCCTTCAAGGAAAGTGGAGCATCAAGTATTGTGGGAGCGTCTCACAGCTCTTCAACATGCCCATTCCCTCTCATCTCATACTGTTAATCCTCCCATGGTAGAATCTCCCAAGACTCTCAACAAAAACTAGACTTCCACTTCTAGACTGTCTACACCTCAATCAACCGCATCAAGACTGAAACCCTCATCTACCCCATCTAAACCAATCAAGTCACTCGGCGTTCGCCCTATCTCCAACCTCACTCATCCACAAGTGAAGGTGGACTTAGACCAGACCTCGACCAATAGTAGTCTTCAAATCAAATCAAAGAAGACTATCAAACCATAGAGGCAAACTCCTCCTCCCCCATCACCATTGCCCTCCATTTTGGGCCCTCATCCTTCGACCTTGACCAGAGTCCTTCCCACTCTGACCTCTAATCAAAACCGGTTGCCTCCTCTACTTCCTTTGCCTACTGCTAGCCTACCCTCTCCCAAAGGGGTGGTACCTCTCATGAAGAATGTACCATCTCTGCCTGTTGCCACACCATCAATCCAGAAGGTGGTACGGAAGCCTCCTCCAACTCTGCCCAAGCAAAAGTCACCAGCATCGTACACATCAACGAGCATGGACCCTTTAGTGGGCTCATACTCTTTGATCTTGCACTGACTTTTGCAGACTTCTAGCATAATTCTTCCACCCATCAGGCCTTTCCAACCCCTCAAGTCTAAGCCCTCCTGGTTTGACGACACGAAGATTTGCTTATACCATCGTACGCTAGGACACGATACCGAGACTTGCTATGCCCTCAAGGCTGTCATTTGCCGCTATCTAGAGAAAGACACTTCTCTTTGATGACACTCTCAACTAACCCCTGACTCCTTCTCATAACCCTCCAACCTCTTCAAACCCATCAACATCTCATCAACAGGTTATAACCCCTTTATCTCCTTCACCTCCTATCTTTGAAATCAATGCCATTCACATAACCACTAGGTCACAAAAGGACAAGGCGAAAGAAAAATCTGCCATTCCTTGGACCTACCCTTTCGTCAATCCACCTCAACCGTCCAAGCCTAAGATTTCTATCCTTGGTGCACCTCAACCCTCTTCTTCTTCTACTTTCAGACCAATCCATGACTCCATGTTGAAACAGCTTCACCAAATGCCTGTGAAGATGTCTCTCTATGACCTCATCCAAACCTCACCTCAACATCATCAGGCCCTCATCAGAGCCTTGTAGGTAGTGGAGGTCCAACTCGAGGACCCCCAACCACTTGCTGCCCTTGTCCACTCTTTAGCCCCTGTTGCCTCCATCACATTCAATGATTCTGAGATTCCCACATCCAACACGAAAGATTAGGATGCCACCCTCTTCATCACTTCCTATGTTGATTAGACACGCATTAAATGCGTTATGATTGATGGAGGTGCCAGCATCAACATTATCTCCACCCATGCCTTTGATTAGTTGGCTCTTCCCAAGAATTACGTCTCCAAAACTGACATAATCTTGCGCTCTTTTAATGACACCACTGCCACAACCATTGGCACAGTCGTCCTTCACATTCGTGTTGGTCCATGCATAGTCCTAGAGCTCTTCTATATCATTGAAGGAGAGTTTCAATACAACATATTGCTGGGCCGACCCTGGATCCACACCATGGCCTATGTCCCCTCCACCCTACACCATTGTGTGAAATTTGAGCATGATGGGCAAGTCCACACCATTCCCGCTGACCCTTCACCCTTCAAAACTTGTAACACCACCTACTGTCCAAATGACGTCCTCATTCCTATCAAGCCATCAATCTCGACACCGCCTCCATCTGTGAAAGCTTCGACCAGTTTGCAACAGGTGGTCGCCCTCACACCTCCCCTTCAAGCGACGACCACAGATCCCATGGAAGACATCTTCCAAAGACTTTCATTGGGGGAGTATCACTTGTTGACCTTAGACATGTTCCAAACTCTGCAAGAGTATGGACGCCTTCATCACAACCCTAGTTATGACCATCAGATCGAGATGATTGTGCCTTATGGTCCTCCTCAGCTCTGAACCAACCTTGTCTATGGAGGGCTTGATCAAGCCCCTACTGATGGCAATCCTCTTTCTTCACCTCAACTTTTCACATTAGACTTCTCATTTCTTGAAAACCCTACCTTTGCACACACTTACCTTTATAGGTGTGCATGGAAGGGTTTTGGTTTCGGATGCTATGAGCAGGGCTCCCATCAACCCATCGAGCCGCTCAACGATGACAATGCCAAGAAATGGTATGGCCTGGGATATCACAACCACACTCAGGCCTCCACAGACCTTTACCTTGAGCCAACCATTGACCAATCTCTAGGCTCACCCTTTCCTCCTCCTTCACCTACAGAGTCGGTGGTTTCCATCCCTCTTAACTTTTTCAATGCCTAAACGCCATTCGGTTGAGAACCCCTGACCTATCAACCAGGTGGGGTACCCAGGTCTCTGCCCCTCATCTTCTCTCCATCTCATCCACACTGGGTGTTAGACATTCTTCCTACCAACAAATGACTGGGGGGAGTTTGACTTTATACTACCTATCATGACCTCATGACCAAACACCAATCTCAACCTGGCCCTCGACTAGTCTCGACAAATCAATGACCACATCAACCAACTTCTTAATCATCATCAGCACGTGACCAATACGAAGCGAAGTAAATGAGGCAAGTTTTCCCCTAATTGGCTTAGACCTTTCATCATCATGCACAAGTATGGATCAGGGACTTATCATCTGTCCTCTCTTGATGGATGACCAGAACCTGAGCCTCTTAATGCATTGCATCTATGACCGTTCTACTGCTAGTCGAGTACTCATTCACTTGACGTTTAACTTGAGCTCGTCCCTTGAGCAATCCCCATCCTCTTAGTCCTAATTCCTTTCATCCTTATTCCCCTTAACCATTCCTCTATAACCCTTTTATATAGTATGGATGCTTTGTCTTAGTAAAAGGGAGCCCTTGACCTTCTATAATCTTGTCCATGACTCACATTTCTATCAAAACAAATCCAGATGTCAAAATATCCATGGTCACCATATCAATATCCAATTAAAAAGGTAGACTTCTCCCTTGAAGGATAGCTGTACTATCATTGCTATAGCTAATAGACTGCTCCCTCGAAGGACAGCTATTCAAAAGCTCTTATATTAAGCAAAATTCTAGACCACTCCCTCGAAGGATGGCTATGACTAATCTGGCAATAAACAACACTATCTTAGAAGCTTCTTGCATCAATCAGCTTCACAACTGACCACCAAGCAAATGACATCTCTATATAGGCTTCCCACATTGATCAGTCTGTGAAAAAAAAAAAAATGAGTCATGGACTTGACTTATAGTTGTCTCAGGGTCTCCCATAAAAAAGGGCAAGGTTATCTCTACTCTTAAAATGGGTTACCCTATTTCCTCCTATCCTAACACCTGCTCAAGGGACTTCGAGCTCACTTTAATATCAAAGTGATTCGATTACCATTCTAACACAACATCTGGTCAACGACGTCATGCATGAATGGGGCTCTTGGTTCTAATAACCCCTATCTATGCTGTCATTCTGGTCCTTGTCAATGAAAGAGAAATATGCTTTTCACTTCTTCTACACTTTGGTCACATTCAACTTCATCACTTGTCAATCAACTCAACTCAACTCTCTTTTTAGGCCACTCCCATAGCCTATTCACACTAGTTTCTATGGACACCAATACACATGGAAACTATCGACCAGACACACTTTATGTTGAGCATGAACCAATACTTGCTGAAGCATAAATAGACCTCAATTCATCATTAGCATACATCCATCACGAATATGGAAAATTGTTAGGGATGAAAGACCCCTCAACCAATGTTTCAGAATACACCATTTGGAAAAGGCTGTAACATCTTTCTCTCCTCATCATTTCGACACATGACCAAACCAATCATCGACCACTCTTCTTAACTAGTTTGAACTACATTAGTCTGAGGCCCTATGACTTGGGCTATGTAGGCAGCACTCAGATGATACGACATCATCTGGGGTTAGCTCGACCACCCTCATTTGTTCATCTCTCTGATGGACAAACCTTCTTTCCTCCTTTTGACCATGACCTTGCCCTCAACCAAGACCAATTCCATCCCTTTGACCCTTCCTCCCTTCTAGGGAGAACTACATTGGCCTGAGACCCTTCACACAAGGGCTATGTAGGTAGCACTTAGATCACATAACATCTTCTGAGGTTAGCTCGGCCACTTTCTTTCATCCATTCCTCCCCCTCGACCAATGACCATTAGAGATCATGCCTATCTCCTCCGACTTCGACTACTTAAAAGACAATGTTGCCTTGGTTGTTTTTGCCTGTATGCTACCTCATGACTGGTTAGCCAAATTGTGCGCAGACTATTTTTGACCCTCACAAGTATAGGATCGCAAGCTGGTTGATCCGCACTACTTGTGACTTTTTCATGTTTCTAGGAGCACTTCCTGAGCTCGAGATACCTAGAACACAATGACCCATTGGAGCTTCAGCTTCGATTGAATAACCTAATCAGCAGATGACTAAATGCTAGGGCCCAATTATTTCAATTTTGGCACTCCTCGACCTTGACCTATGATAATCTGACCTGACCATCTCGTGAAGTGGTATGCGCGCAATCACGACTTTTGCAGCATTCACCCTCACCCATTTTTCATCTACTCTGTCAAATTAGCACCCGATTCCCAGTTCCCTTCCCTCGACTCCTGCTTTGAGGGGGAATACCTCATCCATAATCGGGGCAATCCACCTCCTATTTTTATCTTGCTATTCATTCAAACAACTAACAAAATGGAATCGACCTTATCCCACACCTGGGGCAACCACCTCCTATTTTTGTCTTGCAGTTCGTCTAGAACAACCAACAAGACAAAAAGGGGCAAATATAGACACCAAAATTGTGTCTAACCCTTGTCGTCCTTCCCTTAACCCCCATTTTATTCTCCCATGCCTATTTAACCCCTGTCAACTATTTTCCCACGAGCCTTACCCCTGGCAGCATGTAAAAATGAGTAGAAAGCTAAAATTAGCCTCTATCCCCATTCTACATCTACTAATGTCAGTCACTACTCGGCTGATGTCTCCGACATCGGTCAATACTCAGCCAACGTCAGTGGCCCTACTAGCGTCGGTTATCCTTAACACTGCGTTCTCGACCCGAATGCAGGATCCATTATCCGTTATCCGTTATCCGTTATTCGTCATTCGGTTGCCAATCAGTTTCTTGATCGATTATCGAACCTTCTTTCAAAACATTTCTTTCATCCAAACACTACAAGGATCAGCCAAATTTTGCATCCAATCAATCTGTAATCAAATCTCTCGTATTCTCTCTCTTCGGTATAGGTATTCTGCTTCAGTCATCTCATTGGAGGTCTGCTACATCAAACTTCTGCAACACACTAACAACATCAATTATGTCTCCTACTCTGTATTTAGCGTGTAACAGGTAAGTGTTTCTTCTATGCTTTTATTTTGTTCTCTGGTTATTGTTTTTAATTGATATTACCACCCCGACTTAGATTCAGATTAGAAACCCAACTTGACTTCCTCCCATATCACCTCTATCCACCCTTTTCAGTCTGTAACTCTGCCCAGATTTCTGCAAAAACCCCCAAACAATCCCTCTGACTCCAAAACTAGCTCCCTAACCCACAGATGAAAACTTCAGACCATTCTACAATTCTAAAACCCTGTCCAGACCTAACCAGACCCCGTCCAAAAACTGTTGCCCCGACCGACACCGGTCATTACCCCTACCGACGCTGGCACTTTAACCGACGTCGGCACCCTTCCTTGACCGATGCCGGCATAGAGACCAACATCGGCAAATGTGTAGAGCAATTTGCTACATATCAGGTACGCATTTTGCTTTTTGTCTTTTATTTCTTTTATTTTGTCTTTCACTATTTCTATTTCTGTCAAATATTCTATTTTTAATCAGTGGGTTGATATCCCTCAAGGAAGTCTTCGTACTTCAGGGATCAAGCTTTTGCTTGATAGCCCACCATCTCCTCATCTAACATTTTTCGTGTTTTAGTCTCTTTTTCTTTGCAGGTGTCATTCCTCCATAGCCAAAGAGGAGTACCTTCCAACGCCTGATTTCAGTGCGCACGACTACATCCAGGTAACATCTAACCTTGACCATTCTTCTTAGTTTCTTAATTCCTTCTTTGAATTTAGAAAGAAATATAGCATAGAAACACAAACCACTTCCTAGTTACTACTATTTCATGATAAACGTATAGATTCCTTGATTTTATTAATAGCGATGGCATGGGGGATACATTCCTGTTGGTGAATGAAATGAACCCGACCCTTATCTAGACTATTTTATATACAAAAAGACAACTCTTACCATTCAATATACATAGACTAAAGTTTAATATGCTATCTAAAACCAGCACTAACCTTTTTTATCTCCTTTACAATGTTGCTTTCCTTTATTCTTTGATATCTATTACATTCACACTTTAGGGCAGTTCTTCGCAATTCCCTTCTATGATTCATGACATTTCCTCTGGCTTACTCTAAGTCTAAAAATCAATCTCTTTTCATTGAGATATAGTCACTCCTAGTATTTTTGATCCTACTCTACTATTCGTACTCATATATTTCCTTAGCCTTTCATCCTCAATGATGTTTTGCTTACTCCATTTATTTTATTATCACAATTATCATTGAATATCTATAATATTATTTTCATCTTCTACTTTATTATTTTCCATTAGTCCTTATTTTCTTATATTATTCATCTTAATTTAGATGTAATGGTCCACTTTCCCATCATTTACCCATTTTTAGATCACATCCCCATGTCACCCTGCATGACTACTCTATTTTGGTTAGAATATGCACCATAATGTTTTCCATAACCAATATCTTCATAATAATAATAATTCATTTATATAAGAAATTTCCTCTTATCACCCTTAAAAATAGGTCATATGTAGTCTCAAATCAGATTTTTCCTTGAACAAAAAATTTAGATAGGTACTCATTGATAATAGTTTTCACCCAATGGCTAATTGCTCGAGTTTGCTTAGTATTTATATTTTTTAACTTTTCCATTTTCCTTTAATTTCATTTAAAATTATTCATATTTTATGATTATAAATAGTAGTACTTGTATCCATAAGAGTAAAAAAGGGTATTAGTTTCCTTCATTAGTGAAAATATCAAAATTAAAGTAATAAAACAACAACCTCAAGCCTAGGACCTCATGAGCAAAGAGCAAGGATGAAAGAAAACCAAATATGAAGACAAAAACATGTAAAATATACCTTATTTTGTGGATTATTCACCTTGTAAAATGTAACTAGAGTGTGGATCAGATTTTAATATCAAATGGTCTTTAGAAATATCATATTTGAAGAGTGGATCATCTCCATTTGAGAACTTGAACAATAATTGATAAAAAGTGGAGTTATGTAAAAGGTAGCTCTGAGAACTGGCATGGATTCACTATAAATATTGAGTATGAAACATGAAGAGCAGTGTCTCTTTATTTATAAGTAGAGTGACTGAATGTGAGCCCTCCATCTTGCCTTAAAGATCGAGCGTAGAGAATTCACCCTTAAAATATCTCTGAAGGAGGCAATATGATCCCTCCATCTTGCATGCAAGATATAGGGTGGAGAATCCCCTTCAAAATATCTCAAGGAGAGATAATGTGAGCCCTCCAACTTACATGCAAGATGGAGGGTTAAGAATGATCCTAAAAATATCTTGAAAGATGAAACATGAGCCCTCCATATTACTTCTAAGATGAAGGGTGGATAATAATCCCAACATTATTGGCTTTCAATATTAAAGGTGGGATCATAAAAGGATATGTTATGGCATCTTGAGATTATTTTATAAAGATACACTCTTTGAATGAGGTGGAAAAGGGAAGAATAAGTAATTCAAATGAAATTATAATTTTTAATCCATGGAATTATAATTATGGAGAAGATTAATTAAACTAACCAAAAGACTAATTTAATTAATACAATGTGATATGATTTTAGAAGATTTAATTATGATAAGAGGGAATGATTAATTGGTTAAAGAGAAGAAAATGGCAAGTGATGATTAGACATGTGAATAACATGATGATTTGACAATTCAATATGATGAATTACCCCAATTGAGGATTACCTACATATTATAAAAAGACCTCAAGCCTATGTAGTTATCCCAAAAATTAGGTGAGAATATGATGAAGAATGGACTACATGATGATGATGATGATGATGATGATGATGATGATGATGATGATGATGATGATGATGATGATGATGATGATGATGATACTAATAATAATAATAATAATAATAATAATAATAATAATAATAATAATAATAATAATAATAATAATAATAATAATAATAATAATAATAATAATAATAATAATAATAATAATAATGGTTTGTCAATGTATATGACTCTATTTTACATGCTTATTTAGATATGCATGTTCGAATGAGCATATATGCAGCCATAATATTTAATTTTTTTTTATTAGATCATGGAAAATGGGATGATGTGTTACAATCAAAGATGACCAAAATGATTGGGTAATAGATGAGGATGCAAGGGGAGATACTATCATTATGATATTACCAATTTTAGACTTTTGGTACTCGATTTTTAATTATACACATAAAAATATACATCATGATATAAAAGACCATGATGACCTATCCATAATATTCATAAGGACTGACCCCAAATATATTAAATAATTAAAAATAATGCACCAATGATAACAACCATGATGATAATATTGACATATGTTAACGGATAGACTTAAGTACAAGTGCATTATAAGGGACACCATGATGATGACCTTGTTAACACAATGGACTAAGTCAATGCAAAAAAAATAAAAGCAAACAAATAAGTAAAACACAAACACATAATCAAAATTAAATAAACATTTAGTTAGTAAATGAGTGTGTGTGATAATAAGGTGTTATTGTTGTAGCAAACAATTACACCCTTTTAGGAGAGTTTTTCAAGCTCTCTCACTCCTAGCTACAATATTGGAGCAAACCCAGGCTATAGGTATCCTATATTGGGGTTGAACCTTTGGAGAAGGATGACTTCCTCTTGATGGATCATGTAAACTAATGTTTCTGCTTGGAAAAGGGTCAAAAAGGGGGGCAAGGGTTACTAAGAAATCTAAAAGGTGATGTACCAAATTTGAATGAGAACTCGCATAAGCATGAAAAATACACTGATGAAGCTTAAGACAATGATATCTCACACAATCTCAAAATCTAGCTAATATGCATAAGTGTTTCATGAACTAGGTTCACTAAGTAAATAGGAATTCTAAGACTCACACAGGCATCCATTAATGGTAGAAAGAACACAAGTCTAGACCTACAACTAACTTGAAAACACCTAAAAATAGGAAAGAAAGAAGGACAATGGACATGAAATATTCTCCTTCACAATGCCATCATTCACAAGCTTACTAAACACAATTTAAAGACAAGAGATAAGTAAAAAAAAAAAGTCTTTATTACTTCAAGAGGTATTTCATATAAAATTTGATAGGGTCTAGCCTTATCAAATGAGAGTCTCTTGTCTCTAAAAACAATGAGAATTCTTCAAGATCCCTTTTAAAATGGGAAATAATGGGTGATATAGGAAAAGAGGGGAAGAGAGAGGGGAGTAAGCAAAATAATGATCAATAAATGAGGTCCAACCACCTTAATGGAGTCTTAACCACCTTTTGATCTATTAACATTAATTATTCCCCTAATTAGCCATTCATTAGCTCTAAATAACTCAAAGCTCCTCATTGGCTTAGAAAAAAATAATCCTTTGAAAATACCATGCCTCCAAACACTCCATCTACTTAATGAGCTTATCACATCATGCTTCATCTTTTTATGTCCTTTACATTATTTAGATAGTCATTTGAGATCATTTGTTTAGTGTCCCTTTAGAACACAATTGCTAGAATCACCATGCCCCTATTCCAACTTATTTCTCTATCACCATTTTGTCATTACTCCAAACTCCAAACACATGTCCAATCTAAAATATTTTGAGAGGTTAAACCAAGCTTTAATGGTAGTAGATGAATTTTTAGGGTTTACTCTGGTAGCCCAAGTTCATATCTTGATCTTGTATTTAATCATTTGCCAACTTGGGTGATAAAAGATTTGATTTTAAATGTCTAATTTTGTGGCATCCTTTGAGATAATTATCTCATTTTAAAACTTGACCATTATGATTTTGGACATGTGTCCTCATCTTGTGCCTTCTAAAGATTTGATTAAATTTGCTCTATTGATGCTCACAGGAGTCTCTTGGCTTTGACCTTCATTATTGATCATTGATCTATGATCTAATCTCAAGATTATGTTACTTGGTAGACCCACATTCATTTTTGTCTCATTTTTCAAAAACATGCCTCTTTTCAATCTCATGTGCCTCTTTGTGGACCCTACCATCAATCTTCATCTGGTTTATGAACTTATGCCATATGGTGGCCTTGCATGTAAGCTAGGATATTTGACATTTTGAATTCATGTACACCATAGATATACTTTACATAACTAAAATCATTCAATTGATCCTCATTTTACTTTATTTAATATTCATCACTAATCCTTTGATTTACCATGATCATGCCACTTGTCAATCTCATGTCCACTCTCAGGATCCTATAACTTATTGACCTCAAGCTCATCTTTGATCTTAGATTAAATGATTGAATGCACACCATTGATCTTGATTAAATCAATAAATATTTTGACACTTTTCAACTCCATGTTCAACCTCAAGATGCTTTGAAATATTTGAATTAAAATTAGTACTTCCCATGGTTTTAACTTGACATCACCACACACATCCCACTTTACTAGTTCAACTTTGAAGGTTTATTTATTGAGATAGATAACTCATCAAGATACAAAATTTATAAATGGTATTCATGGCATAAATAATATCATGTTCATATAATTATTCAACCTTGATCAACCTCCCAAATATACTTATCAAACATGTAACCAGACTAACCTATTTTTTCCTACATGATGTACCATGATGGTCTGGTTCCTTGAAAATCATTAGATTCACACTTTAAGCTTACTTAAAGTGTTTTAAAATATTTATGAGTGAATTATTATCTTCCCTTGAAGCCTATCTTCTCTTTCCTGTATTGGATCATTCATCAACCAGAGCTCTACTCAGCTTTACCAAACCATATTCAGTCGAAGTTTCTTATGTGGGATAATTTTGGCCAACAGTTACTCTTGAAACTAAGGGTATGATAAAAAATTGTGACCTAAAATGGGACAAAATAATAATTAAGGGGTGGCTAAGCTAAATATAAATGCCCTATGAAAGTGGATGCTACCTACATAGTCCAATGGACTTTAGGAAAAATGTAGTTATCCTAGGGATTGGAAAGAAAAAAAGTGTTGACAAGTAAAGAATATGGATTATAGAGGAAAAATAAGAATGATCTTGAAAAATAATGAGAGTGTATAATAAATGAACTGATCAAAATGGTGAGTGTATGGGATAAGGATATGCTCACAAAATGGTGAGAGCATGAGATAAAGGATAGTTGAGATGACCTCATAAAACTAAGCACTACCTACATAATCCAATTAGACCTCAAGCCACTGTAGTTTGACAAAAATTAGTAATATAATATGATAATTATGAACAAGAAAGGAAAAAATAATATTGAGATTGGATTAAATTTGATGGAAAATGTTTCACTTACAAAATGATGAGATCATGGATTATTAATTTGAAAAATGATGAGATCATAGTATAAATGTGGCCAAACTGACCTTAGAAAACTAAGCATTGCCTACATAGTCCAAATGGATCTCAAGCCACTATAGTTCAACCTGAATAAGGAGTTGTATGTGATAAGCATGAATAAGGAAGGAAAAATGATTAAAATCATCATGATTGAGACTGGGTTAAAGTTGATGGAGAATGTTTAACTTTAAATATCATGAGAGCATGAAGTTTAACTCAAAAAATGATGAGAGTATGGAATAGGAAAGTTTAAGAGTGTTTGGAACATTATACCTACAAGGGATCACTAGCAAAGGGAAAACACTATTCTAGCACTGGGATGGAATTAAATAGCAAATGATAGTATTGGAATGATCATGTGGATAATAAGTGGATAATGAAATATCCAAAGACCATGTCACATGGGAACCAAATGGACATTCATCAAAGTTTCACTAAGTGGATATGCCAAGAGATTTTCCTAAATGGGGCTCAAAAGAACTTTCATTTTCTTATTAAGAGTAAGAAACAAAATTTGGACCAAAGTAGGATGAGAAAAATAGTTTGGGACAAGGTAAAATGGTCAATATGATGGGAATGGAACAAATTTAAATGTATAAAAAGATGCCCACAAGTGGCAAGGTACTTTTGGATAATAAATTATTTACACAATGCCAAAACCATGGATTTCATCATGGTACTTGCCCATAGTACCACATGCATGATTTTCACCATTGGATGAATAATTATATTTCTTTTTATTTGATTATGATTTTTAATTTTTAGTATCTAAAATCAATAGAGGATGATGAGATGCATAATGTTGAATGTTTGATCTCTAGCCCATACCAATTCCTAATAGCTTCTCTGTTAGATTTGTTTTGATGATGTATATTGTACTGATGTCAAAGTTATCTTCATTGGTCATTGACATAATTTCTTCCAAACTTATAAAAAAATGTATCTTCATAGCCTCTATGAAATAGAGTGATGTTATGGAGGTTAAAGTATGATAAACATTAAATAAAGTATTTAATTTGACAGGGGAATATGGGTTTTGGCATAAGGATATGATTGTGAAAGGAGGGATAATTATTGGAAGGCTAAAGAAAATTGGGAATTTCAATCACACACACCATTGCTTATTTTGGATGTTTCATGGCCAATTAGTCCAATATTAACTTCAATAATATCTTCATCAAGTGATGCAGAACTGATTTGCTCATTTATTGGTGCCTTAAAGAGGTTTTCACCAACCGATTCTTCTTGATTATTTTGATTTAATGTCTAAAATAGTGCCTCTAAGGTTTTAATAATGGATTTTGATACTTCATTTTGATTTTCCCTTAGCACCTTAAGTAATTTTTCACTAAAGGATGTTGATTTTAGACTTTGATTTGCTAAATTGTCCCATAGTGCCTTAAACAAGGGTTCACTAGGTATCTTTACTTCTGACTGAATTTATGACAGTGATATGTTCCTATGAAATAATTCAAACAAGGGTTTGCAATGTGTGATTATTTTTGGTCCCAAGTGATAGGTAAATGAAATTGGATGTTAGTAATATATTAGATGGTTGATGTGAAAAAGAGGGGGAATAATAATGGAAGGTTAATAGGTAGTACCATCCTCATAGAGGCTACTAGGAGAACCTATGTCGATGCTGAAGGAAACTTCCTAAAAAACCATAAAAGGATTATTAATGGCTTCAAAATGATCTTCAAAAGGTGTGTAGCTGAGATAAATATTTATTCTAATATTAAATCTGATGTTGATATTAATGTTGATTTTGATTATGATGTCGGTTCTAAAATGGAACTTGATTCTAATTTGACCACATAGATGACCTTTTGGATTGAGTTATCCACAAGTAATTTTTTCACTTATTTTTGAGTAATGAATGATTTGGGATGAAAATATTTCTAGGAATGGGGAACATTTGGCAATGGATGGAAGATAGACTATTGTTCAATAATGTGTTCTTTAAAAGAAGGGATCATCAAAGAAGGGTTCATCAAATAAAGGTGAATAGTCATAGAGAGGTTCATCAAAATAAGGATCATCAAATATAGGAGGATGGTCAAAGGGTGAATCATTAAATATGGGTGACTTGTCTTAATCTACATTTGGAAGTGGATTAGTCTGATTATTATTTATAAAATGATCTTCTCATATCCTTAGTGAGTGATTTTTTGACTTAGGTGTACTTGGATCCTTAGTAGATGATGGCCTTTGAAGTGGTAATGATAGGACATAATTAGATGGCCTGATTGACTATGACTCTAAGGGAAAATCAATAATACATGCAAAGGAATGGGTTTTGGCTAAGCTAAAAGAGTTGGTTTATAACATCATGGATTACAAATGGACCTGGAGTTATGCTTGGCATGGTTGTTGTGATTCGAAATTCAAATAATCATCAAATAAAGGTGTCAAAATAGGCTCCATTTATTTATTAATATCATGATAAAGTGGGTAACTAGTAGACAATATGTTTGATAGATGTCACTATGAAATAGTGTGACTACTCCTTCTTAGGATATAATCTAGGTTTGATGGATCAAAATCCATAAATAGTCGAGCACCTATTTCTAAGAGTCATAAAAGGAGATCAACCTTGTTGTCAAACATGTATCATTAAAAGGCTCTATTTTAATATGGTGTGAATGCCATATAATTAAATGGAAAGGTAATATAATACTGATCAAAGGATGCCCATAAGCAAGGATACATGTAAGGGGAATGATTAGATTGAAATTGGCCCCAAACAAGGCAAAATTGACTTGATTGAAATGGAATTAGCCCAAAGTAGGGTGAAATTAATTAGACATGGTTTGATTTAGATGGGCCTCAATCTAAGAGAACTTGATCTAATGTGTAAATACAATTCGAATTGTCCCCAGTTAAGGTAGACTTGAGTAGATTGACTATGATTGGCCCCAAGTAGGGAAAATTGATTGGATTGTATTAAACTCAAATTGGACTTTGATTTTGGTTGTATTCAAATAAGAGAAAGGATGGATGTCATGACTTCATCATTCCCTACTAATAGGTGCAAGCGATTGAATGGAGAGATAAAGATATGATTTGAATGATTTGATTTGGAATTGATGGACCTTGATCAAAGTTAATCTTATTTGAATGAAATTTTGTTTAGGTTGGTGTGAATTAGGTTTAGAATTTATTTTAAATATATATTGAAATGTTAATTGAATGTTTGACTCAAATAGAATTGACCTTAAAATAGTTGGCTGGATTGGACTTGAATAGTTGACGTGATTTGAATTAGATTTAAAAATTTGGCTTGAAATTGAAATTTGGAATTTGATTGGAATTAGGGCTGACTCAAAATGGGTAGCATAAAACTTTGATTTAGACAATAATGGTGTCTAATTAGCTAAATTTTGACAAGACATCTATAAGGGAGTGACTTTTAACCCTAAAATTGGGTAGAGTAATGCCTCTTTATGTATGTGTGTATGGACTATGTGTTGGATCTTGGTTTTGAACTTGACTTTTTATTGTAATTGGTTTGAAAAAGAAATGATTTTTTGGCATAACAATCAAACATCAACACATAATAATCAAAATATTATATTTAATAATTGACATAAGATTACATCATAATCATTGATCCTTTAAACTACTCACCTTTGAGAGGATTAAAAGTTTAAAGGTTCATTAAATAATTCAATGAAATTATGGTGGTGCTTTAATTCCACCCTTCTCTGAAAGGTATATACATGTAAGACAATATTCTAGGGATGTTACCTTTGCACCCATGTATCAATGAATGTTTCATGGAAAAATAGAATTTCTATAAAGGAATATGAAATTAGCCTATTTGTAGGAGGGTCTAGTTACTTTGTAACCACTTCATACATAGAATTTCAATGAAGTGTTACCATATTTTTTTTTTACTACTTTAAAGTTTTACATGGTTTTTTAGAATGTCCCCAAAGTGATAAAATCCATCAAAGAAGATATTTAGGCATCGATTTATTCATAGGGGGATACATACCTTATCAAAGAGACCCTATATTCCTTGATGATGTTGTTTAATAGATTAACATTAGGAGTTAACCCATTTCTTTCACTAAACCCTTTATGGGGAATTATGATAGACATTAACAACACCTTCCAATAATTTATATCCCCATCAAATGTATGGGGCTAGTATGAATGCTAGGTTATGAAATATCAGTCATCATGTCCTAAAGACCTATGAGAAGGAAATGAAACCCCAATTGCATATCCTAAAATAAATGGGAAAGGTATTGCTATTATAATTCATAATAATTCCACTAAGGGAAAGTGAAGAGCATAATTGGTGAATATCTTAGGATAAATACAAGTTGTTTCTTTCACATTTCTAAATCACCCTATCAATAGGAGAGCATATGCATGAAGTAACATGTTAGAGGTACAAACCACTAAGACGGGGGGTAAATTAGTGGTGTCAAATAGTCTAATTCAATTTCCAAACCCTTAAAACACTTAAGCATTTAATACAAACATTAATAAAGCATACAAGATGTTTATAACAATGAAAAATAGATAAATCAAGCTCATACACACAACACAAGCTCTATGTGGGAAACCCTCTCAGGGAATAAAACTCACTTTCAATCCTGCAAACACATGAACTACTTATCCTATAAGAGTATGCAAACATGAGACTGGTCAAACCTTTCTAACCAAAATTTAGTGAAACACATATTTTATAAGGATCACCTACCCCTAAGATGATCAAGTCCTTATGACCACCTTTTGGGCAAGTCCTTCTAACCGGCTTTAGTGAAACACATGTTTCACAAGGAGCACCTACCCTTAATATGATCAAGTCCTTCTGACCACTTGAATCTTAAATATTAGAATATCAATGTCCTTAACATTATAAATATGACCTATAAGTCATACACACATTCATAAACCTACTCTAATATATAACCCATCCACTGGGCACACACTCTTTCCTCTTTCTTTTGCTCTTCCACTCTCACAAACTCCTCTTCTATCAAGTCTAGAAATCACCACATTTGGTTTCACCTTTTATAGATATTTCATGATTATTATCATGTTCACAACATTCCTTATTAGTTAAAATATATGCCTTCACACTTAAGGCATCTAACATGGGTCACCTTTAAGCACAAACTTCTTTCAAATAGGCCTAAGTCACCTTTTATGTCCTATAAAGACCCATTCACCTTTTTAACACTTCTCTGAGCAAACTAAGAACACAAGAACACTTTCAAATACATGGACCCATGACATACACTCTATATATCCTCCTTAAGTGATAACAACCATCACAACACCCTTCTAGTTAAATCTCAATCCACTCAAATAACATTTTGTGCACACAACCACCATGAATGAATACATGATCAAGTTCTAAGCATATGTTCATACTGATATAGATTGGTCAAAAATATAGAATACATAAAAATGGTCTTCATGGAGTATAAAACACTCTATAATAGTTATCTCATCTAGAGACATTGAAATATTATCAAGAATAACTCAATTACCCTTTTCAGGTTACTTGTAGAGCATGAACAAACACACAATCAACTTTGGAGCATAATATCTACAATTGTACGAACATTCAAACCTTAAAATAAATACTTATGGATACACCTTTGAGTCCTTATTGATATATTTATCCCAAAAATATCATTACATATAACACCCTAAGGGAGACCCACTTTTCTTTTTAGGAAAGACCCTGAATCCTTGAAAAACCCCATCTTTTCCTTCACCTTGGAGAATCCATAACTCTAGATGCAATTTTCACTTTTACAAATTGCTTTCTAGGTTCCAAATATTGAAAAGAACCAAAATAAAAAACCATGAAATCTAGAACTCACCATGTACTTTGCACATTATCAAACTTGTAAAATGCATTGGGGGATCCAAATCCTACCATGCACACATCCAACAAAATATGGAATTTGGTGTGCACTTTGCACATTTTCACATGTAACGTGCATAGCAAGATCCCAATCCTACCAAACCTTTAATAAACCCCTTTTTTGGAATGTATAACTTGAAGTACACATTGTAAATTTTCAAATGTTTAAAGTATACAACAATCTTTGCATTCCACCAAATACTTACCCATTTGTAACGTCGTGAGATTCAAAACCTCGAGTGCACTTTGTGCATTCCAACATGTAAAGTTCCCTAAGGGTTATACCTTACATCTAAGCCAATCAACCCATTATTAGAGAATGGAATTACTTCAAGAAGGTCTAACCTCTACCAATTCACCAAACCCCTTCCCATAGAATGTGAAACCCAAAGTAAACATTGTACATTTTCAATGTGCAAAGTGCACATCAAGTCCCACTTCCTGTCAAAACCAATCTTCTCATGAAGAGTGGACTTACTTTAAATAGGTCTAACATCCACCACCAACCACTTGATCTGCATTAATTATAAGTTTTCCTATAAAAATTAAGTCATTTTTTACAAAGTGTTATCATTTGTTAATTTCTAATTGTGTCTTTTGAGACCTAGTCACTCATGCCCTCACCACCAAACCTAGAGCCTCATGTATACCAACCTGTACTTTGAGGAATGAGTACAAATATTCAATCCACATCATCTTCACCTATAAAATGGTACCTTCCTCATTTTTTTCCACCATTGTCTTTCATTTTGAAGCTTTTTCCAAATCATTTTGCATTTCTTATGAGTTTTTTAGATTGAGCTTCTCTTAGGGTTAATGGTTAGGGATTTTTTTTGAAGGGGTTATTTTGTAATATTGGGTTGAAATCATGTGTCTAATTTAGTATTTAGGGTTATTATAGGATTTTTTATTATTTAAAACTTCATCTCAAGGTTTTCCAAACCTTGCATATACCATTATCCCATAAAAACCCTCATTTCCCACTCAAAGATTTCTGCATTCAAAACTAGGGCTTCCTCAATCAAATATTCCAAGCATATACTTCATATTTTTACAATAACATCAAATATTACATATATACTCCCCCAATGTCCTCATGGACATTGGACCTAACTTAAACAATTGAGAAGCTTGCAAGACTTTTAAGCACTATGAAGAGTGGATGTTCTTCAATAAACTTCCACTTTTGTCAGAGATGTAACATGCCTCAAGCACTTTTAAACCCCAATAACTCCCAATACACCATAGAGAGTGAACCTACCTCAAGCACATCCCACTTCCATTAGAAATATAATAACCCTCAAGCACCATATACATTAGACGTGCTCTAAGCACCTCTAAGTTCTACCAAATAATACAAGTGCTCTAGATACTTGCAGATCCTGCCAACTCTCATAGTTGGTTTCTCAAAAATATTAAATTTAGTTTCCATGCCTCCCAAGGAAAATAATTTCAAATATAAGGGCCTCATAGTGACTTCTTTTTTGGATTCCAATAAGGCATAAATAAGACACTGATGTAGGTCATATTGACCTAGGAAATTTTTGTGCTAGGATAGGTGCAGATTTCAAAAGTGATTGGATCTAGAGTTTCTATGACTCTATTTTACCACAAGTTGTATCCTTTCCTCTTTCTATTCAAATCCCTGATTTGATCATCAAAATGGCCCAACATTATGACCTTGATAGGAGATAGGTCTTCACTAAGAAAGGGGAGAAAGTTTTAGATCTTGATCCTGACTTCATCAACATAGTATTTCCCATCCTTGAGTTTGAGATTTATTTGGATATAACTCCATAAATATCTACATAATTTTATGAGGAAAAAATGATGGATGTTAGAAAATCATTAACAAGCAATAACTCAAGACTCCTAAGCATTCCTCCACTAGATTACCCAAGACTATGTATAGATCTAATTTCATAAAGGAGCTGGGAGATATCATAACACTGTTGCATAGAGCCATTGGTAATCCTGATGCCAAATGTTACCAGGATTAGAGATACTAGAATATCTGCATCATCAAATAGAATAAACAATAGATACATTAGGCCCAATTAATAAGTGATTCCCTCCACAACCAATTGATGGAGGTATAAATGACAAATAAGTTTTATATGACATAATATATTATATATATCCTAGCCAAAGAAAGATTGTTCCTAGGCCTTAATATAATCCCTAAAGAAATAAATAGAGTCTATAACTACTACCCTGATCTCATGTTATAGGCTAGTAGACATCAATTTAGGAGAGTTAATGATGCTTTCATCTATAGCATCATTATCATATTTGATCAAGATATTAGGAAAACAAGGTTATCCCAAGCATCAAAATATGAGATTACCAAATGGGGTTTCTTCTTCATATAGCTCCCCAACTACTCCTACATTAGGGTAGATAGATTCATTGGTTATCCTTACACATTTCCCCAATATGTGATTGATAGATGGGCATTATTAGAGTTGGTTAGACAACTTGTTGATACACATAAGCTCCTCTAAGATAGACACAAGGTAGGGATATGTTTCCCTATTTCTATTAGTTATTATACATGCCAATCTCTCTTGAAGGCTAAAACTATAGAGGCAAAGTTGTGCTAGGTAACATTGAGGACTCTGGAGTCTAGACCTTACTTTGACCCATAGGACAAGGTCACTACCATACTAGAACTAGAAACATACAAGCATGTGTCATATTATGAGGATTTTGGGGAAGACTATAATGATGATTAAATGGTTATAATGAGGGACTATTCTAGGGTGTCTCTATAGAAAATAAAAGACTATGAACTGACACTAGTCCCTAATGAATTGGTGGATGAAAACTCTAGAGTAGATCCTATCTACTTCATAAAAATCATTTCCAAACCTCTACCACCAGTGAGGTGGTTAGTCCCTAAATCATTCTCTTTTTTCAATAGAAAAACCCCTATTAGTAATAGAATGATCAATTAGCTAAGGAGCAAGGGTGTGTAAGTCATAAGGGAAATAATAGGGGTTAAGGAAAATATCTTGAAGCTTAAAGTACGAGGAATCACTCCTTTAAAAGAGGGCCCCTATGAATTAGTAGATGAACCTGATAAATGAAATAATAAGAAGAAGACAAAGGCAAGAAAATGGGAATCAAGTAAATGAGGAGAAGATACAGAGGAACCAATTGATTTTTCATCTAAAGATACAAAAACATCACATGAATCCATAGCTTCAGATTCCATAGCCTTAACTCTTTTTTCCATTTCTCCCCCTTCTACACATATTGTACAAGAGGTTTCAACACCTCCACTAGCTATCTCTACTCCTAAAGCATCTCAAGTTCCCATTATTCCAAATGTTTCAGTGCCTCCACCTCTAGTGTTAACCCCTCCACTTATCCCCACTTCATCTACCATTCCACCCACCTCAATAAGCCAAGTGAAATCAACACCAACAAGTTAAGTGGACACTCAAGGTCCCCCTATAGTGGAAGTGTAATTTTACACTCCACTTTCCCTTCCTCCCACTCCACTTTCCCCATTTGATCCACTCCCACTTTCCATTCCATTTAATATTCCTTCCATTTCATCACCATTAATTTTCAATAGTACATTTCCATGGAGTCAGTCATCTTGACTATGGTTTTTCAAGACACCTTAGTCCTTAGGGTATGTATTATTTCCCCTTCATCTCGACCCACTATTTTCACATCACCAACCCTAAGTGGTCCTACACACCTAATTAACACATTCAGTGATTTGGATTCCACCCTTCCATTAGTTCTTAAATTCATAACTCTGGTGTCTATTCCATCCTCCACTCCCCCAACAAGTACAACTATTTACATTGCCTCCACTTCCCCCATTTCTACTATTACATCTATACCATCAATTAAGGTTGGATAAACCCAAACACTTGGTGTAGATATTGGTTTTCAAACTATTGATGAGGGTGGATCCCCATAGGCACCTCTTGAGAAACTAATGGTATCACCTTCCCATGAGTCTCCCTTATTCATAGTATCATCTAGTGTACCCACATCAGTTGTAGATTATTTGGTGATAGTTTTAGATTAGCAGAAGGTTACCTAGTTGGTTAGCCCAATCAATGAGAAAAAAGAGGAAAACAATGATTGATCCTAACACTTTGGACTTTGAAATGTATGATGTCAAGAATAAATCAAAACCCACTCTCAGGATTCTCTCAAGGACATTTACTGATGATAATGGAGAGAGGTATGTTGAAATTGTAGTTCCCCCACTAGATAAATTAAAAGAGGATCTTATGGTAGAGTAATATCAGGGTTCTCATAGACACCTTGGTTGGTAGACAAGAGAAGGGCTCAAGCATGATATGCAAACAAGTATCAACTCTCTCTTCTAAATAATTAACCATGACAAAGCTAGCAAGGATGAGCTGAAAATAAAGGTTGATTAGTTCACTAAAGCACTCAATGAGTTCATAAAGCTTGATGAAACATCACAACAACCATAGGCAATGTAGCCAATCAGTCCAGATCAATCTACAATTGATTATGTATGAGATATTACTCACATGGGAAGGACTACAAAATAATGGTTTGGTGAACTGATCACAAAAGGTAATAGAATTCTTGCAACCATGATGGAGCATTATGGAGTCATCATGAAGAGAAGAAATTTTGAAGGAACATATTAATATCTATAAAGGAGAGATTCAACTCTTAAATTTGTATTATCCTAAATTGACAACCATAAAATAAATTAATATGAATACCCTTGTTACCAAGAAAATATTGAAGGATGATATCGATCATGAGGAACTACACAAGGCTACTCAATTTTAGATAAGAGTACTGATAGAGTCTGTGGAGTGATCCAATGAGGCTCATCATAAGGAAATTGATTTTTTATATGAGATTGATGGCATGATAAATTTAATGTCATGCTGACCAATGGATGATGCCAACAATCTCCTTTAGGTAGAATAGGTTCAGAATCATTTTAAGGTAATAGTTGAGAAGGAGTCTGTGAAGGACATGATCTTTGTCTTAAGTTCCATTCAGAGGTTCTTCAAGTACAAGAAAAAAAATTGATCATATGAGAACTAAAATGCAGGTCATAATAACTTTCAAAAGAGAATTGTTTGGTATCAAGGCAAATTATGCAACCTTCAACATTTATTCTTATGGGCTAGATGCAGAGTGAATTCAAGAGATTTTTAAGGCCTTTGATACAAACACAAAGAAGCTACAGGCTGGGAATGATAATAAATCTAAGGGAATTATAGACATTAATTAATTTCCCCTCTTTTTTGAATATTCTCAAGTTTATTATCATATGTAATTTCATTTTAAAGGCATTGCAAATTATATTTGCAAAAGTAAAATTTTATTTTTTATAACTCTTTTGAGAAAGAGAAAAACATATTACACTTTATATTCTTGAATGTGTAAGTTTTAAAAATCACAAGTGAAAATTTCACTTTCCATTTTAATTAATGTGAATTGTTTAAAAAAGGTGTAAAGTCATGAAGTGTAAATTACACGGTCCCTTTTTGGCAAAATGTGATAAAGACTTAGATGTTGTAAAAGTCTCACTTTAGGTTTTTCACTCTAAGATTTTCATGGAAAGAAACTTGGAATTGATTTTTTAATGTTATCTTTTATTTAGAAAAGCCAATTTCTATTTTGGGCACTGTTTTTTGCATGAAGAGTTATTTACAACCATCATCAAATAAGGAAACTTGTTTGGAGATCTTCAGTTCTAACCACTCCATGCTACACCGAAGATCATTCCTAACTCATGAATCACATGTTCCAAACATTTCACAAGTCTAATATGCCAAAAATAGAAGATCTCACCTCTTTTTGCATGAATATTTTCAGATCTACATGATTTTATGAACTGGGTGGTCAAGTTTTAACAACTACATGTATTATATGAAATATTTTATATAAAAATGGGTGGAACCTATGGCCTAATTTATATTTTTTGTTAGTTATATTTTTTTCATTTTTAATGTATTTACTACAAGATATAACCTTTCGAGAGAAATAAATTTGAAAGTTTTACCTTTCTTATCTTTGAAATCTTTGTGTTGCACGAAGTTATTTGATTATTTGTGGAAGATTTGTCTTTTATTTCAGTTTCAATAAAATTCATCTGTGGTATTTTAACCTCTTGATAATATTGTTTGGAATAAATATCATTTTCCCTTTTCTAAAAAATGGTTAAAATACTACCTCTGATTTCCAAATTTGCATGAGTCTTTACTTAAAATAAATTCAATATATTTTTGCTCTATTGTGTTTGTCAAGAAATCATATAGATCCACTATAAAATATTTGGTGTAATCACCATTTTTTTAGTTTTTAACAAATTTCAATTTTTCAACCTTTTTGCCCCATCAAAACCCTGGTTTAAGATCAAAAAAGCACTAAAGAGTGAGATTTCCAAAAAAATTGATATTTTATTAGTTTGCATCAAATTTTGTGAAAAGAATTTGGCCTTATCTAGAGATTAACCTCAAATTTACAAGGTTTCATGGATGCAGAGTTTTTTCTATTATATCATTAGGCACTTGCACAACAAGTTATAAAATCAAGACAAGTGCAATCCTATGTGATAATAGTTTTTGGCATGCTTGGTGGGACCCAAAAATTACACAAATATTGGTGTTATTCTTAGTAAGCATTGTATGAGTTTTGTGCAAATATCAAAGAACTTGGTGACTCCACTAGCTTATGGACTCATGATTTCAAGGTGATGTATGCCAAACAAACAAACAAGATCATCTACCAAAGGTAAGAGGGTTAATTTTTTAGAATCATCATTTCCATCTAAAAAGAGATCAAAAGCAATCACCCCTCAGCCTAAGGTATATCCTATGGTTTTACTTCCATCCCCTTTGGTAACTCCTATCAGTATTATACCTCTCATAATGGCTATAAATTAGAATTTCATAGCTTTCAATATAGGAAATCCACTCATTTTAGCCTAGCATGATGATATATTAGTCTCAGCCTTAAAAATCCTACCATATTTTACTGGTGAAACCTTACCACTGCTTTAGAACACATACAAGATATTCTTAATCTCTATTCAATCCATAACATGGTCCACGATAATGTTACAATCAAAATCCTAGTCTCCTCTTTCAAGGGGAAAGCTTTACAATGGTATAAAGGCCTTGCTCCTACCTCAATCTGAGTTTATGATGAGTTACACATTGCAATGTCCACTCATTTTGAGGACAAGAGTGACCACATTTCCTTGGTTGAATAGTTAACTACTATTCAATGAGCTCCTCATGGGCAAATGACTAACTTTATTTACCATTTCTAGAAAACCTGGAATAGAATCCCAATTTTAGTTAAACTCATTATGAATAATGCTTTCTTGTATTACTTAAAAGCCTTCAATAATGATATAATTATAATGATTCAATCAATGGGTGGAACCACACTTCCTATAGCTTATGATATTGTGATAAGGGTAAAAACTTGTTTGATCCAAGCTTGGAAAATTACACCAAGGCTAACAATGCCTCTATTTCTAAAAATAACCCCTATTCCCCCACCTACACTTGATCCAATTCCAACTATGAGCAAAGCACTTGCTTTGACTCCTAAACCTTCGGATGATTTATATGAGGTAAAGTCATTACTTAAGAGCTTTGGAAATGAGTTAGTGGCAATGAAAAGGTAGTAAGCCCAAAACTACAAACCTTTTCATCCATCTAACCCTACATACCAAGGGAATAGGCAACTCTATCAAGGTAACAACTAGTAATAAGGATAGAGTTCATATCCAAGACCTCTAAATGCCCATGCTTTACTAGTACCAATAGCCTCCAAATTCATTTCCCCTATTCAAAATAATTTGGTTCAAGAGTATGAGTAATGTTATCCATGAAATCAGCCCAATAATCAAAACACTTGCCCCAATGATGTAATCAGTCAAGCCTTGATGGTATAAGGCATAGCAAGCATGTATGGACAACAAGAAGAATCTACTTCAGAACAATTAGACACATAATAACCTTCTCAAAGTGAAGCAACTCTTTTAAACTAGCAAGAAGATGAATTAAGTGGAATAAGCCAAGATGAAGCATTTTTTAATAGTGAAGATTTTGTAGTAGCTAATACATGTTCTAAGAAAATATCAATAAAATATGACATCCCCCTAGGGTAGAGCAAGATTCAACTTCTAAAGCTACAACAAAACTAGAAAAAAGCAACATAGTATAAAGGTTACCCTTTGTACCTACAAACCAATTCAAAGAAAATGTGCCCACCCCAAATCCTGTAAAAGAGGATGTATCCCCTACAAAAGCACCAAAAAAGATTGGTAATATCCCTTTTATCATAGTTGATCGAATAAATAATACTAACTTGAATGTCACTATGTAGGAAACACTACCTATACCAGCTTAAAGGGAATTACTATAGGAAGCTTTGAAGAATTTACAGATATTAGAAAAGGTTCCATCCAAGAGGCCTACACCTATAATAAATCTACGTCAGCCTCAAGTTGATAATAAAATGGGAGAAAATGGTAAGCCTCCTCCTTTCTATCTTTCACTTATAATAGGGAAGCATCTGGTACATAATTGCATGGTAGATTTGGGGGATATTAGTTCAATAATGCTCAATAAAATAGTTGATGCTTTGGGAATAGAATACACACATGTTAATAAGGGAGTAGTGCAAGTAGATGGGACTATATTTTAAATAATAGTAACCATAAAAGGACTGAATCTCACAATCCATGCTTGCCCAAGCCTATCAATTACTTAAGATATTTTAATCATAGATCTTCCCCCTCCTTTGCCATTTTTATTTCAAGATATTTCATTACAAAGATGGGAGAGTATCTATCTATAGATTGGTCTCACATAATACTTAGAAAAAAGTGTGGAACTAGATTAACAATAAGAGTTGAGCCAATTTTAAAAGATCATATAGAACCATATAATCTTATTCCTCCCATATAAATGAATTGTATATTTAAAGATCAAGAGGAGGAAAAAAATGGATTAAGAGAATGCAACACCTATAGAAGAGATTCTAGACACTCATTTGGACAAATGCAGATCAGTGTTGTAATTTGATCCATATGATTATGTATAGGAGATAGGGATAGGGACATATTACATTCATGAGAAGGACACAATTATGCCAAATTTAGTCAAACCAACCAAAGATCTTCAAGGGATGTGGTAGTTGTTTTTTTATGGCTCAAGAAGAAGAAATGGTGTAGGTTTAGGAATTATATTAATCTCCTCATTGAAAGAGAGATAATTTTACTCATTCAGACTGCAATTCAACTGTACCAATAATGTAGCTAAATATGAAGCCTTAATTCGAGGCCTCAAATTGGCCAAAGATAGAGGAATCAAGATTTACAGATATTTGGTGATAATGAGCTCATCATTCACCAAGTTAGATAAAAAATTGTAACCAAAAATAATTTTCTAGGGTCATACAAACATAGGGTTTGGGACCTCTTAGAAGATTTCACTGCTTTGAATATTCAAGTAGCACCAAAGGCATAGAATAAAGATGTTGACCCCATAGACTCGAAGGGGTCTCATTATAACCTACCAGTAAAAATAAATAAGAATAAAAACTAGCATGTGAGGTTGATCATAAGGCCTTATGTCCTCAATAATACAACTAATTGACAAGCCATTACCAGTGACAAGTAGATTGTAAATTTTCTAAGAGAAGAGGCTGAGTTTTTAGAAAGGAATCAATGACTGCTACAAGACCAATATGGTGATTAAATTATTTAGTTGAAAATGAATAATCTTCATATGGGTCTCATTACATTGGAAAACATATTCAATTTGGATGACCAGCTAAAAGGTGAAAAGAACATTGCAGTCAATGAAGAAGATTGTGAACCCATCATCATCTCAGAAGGCAAGTCTTTCAAGATAGGCAAGGTATGTAATATTTCAGAAAAGAATGATTTTATTCAATTATGCCAAGATTTTGATGATAACTTCACTTGGATTTATCATGCATTAAGAGGATTTGATCTAATTTTAGCACAATATACCATAGAACTAGATCCAAATACAAAACTTGTCTAGCAGAAATAGAGACCCATCAATTCTAATATTTAACCCTTGATGAAAAATGATCTCTTTAAGTTGATAGAGGTTAATATAATATTTTTTATTAAACACTCATCTTGGGTAGAAATTATGGTCCCTATCAGAAATAAAAATGGTGAAATTTGGTTGTGCGTAGACTTTAGAGACTTGAACAAAGCATCATTAAAAGATTACTATCCTCTTCCCCCTATGGAATAAATTCTATACATGGTATTAGGATCTGAAATATTATCTATTCTAGATGGTTATTCAGGTTATAATCAAATTCTAGTATAGGAATTAGATCAATTTAACACTACCTTCACCACCAAATGGGGTACTTACACATAGAAGAAGATGCCATTTGGTCTTACAAACATAGGCATGACTTTTTAGACAGACATGGATATGGCATTCAAGGGTCTGATAAATGATATAATTTTAGTATATCTAGATGATATTACAATCTAATCAAAGCATGTTGGTGTACATCTAGACCACCTAAGAAATATTTTTGAGAGGTGTAAAGAATTTGGGGTTTCCCTTAACTCGAAGAAGTGTGTGTTTGTAGTACATGAGGGGAAGTTACTAGGACACAGTGTGTAAAAATAAGGGCTTAAAATAGACCCTAAATAAGCTAAATCCCTATCTTAATTAGCACTATTGAGTCACAAAAGAGCCTACAAATATTTATTGGGAAGATTAACTTTGTGAGAAGATTTATACTAAATTTCATCTTTTTGGCAAAACCCCTTACTATAATGCTAAAGAAGGAAACTCTTATTAGCTAGTCATAGGTGGGAAAGAAAGCTTTGAATCCATCAAATAGGCCATCTCCCAAGCCCCTATCCTGGTTAACCCAAATTATGATAAGGATTTTATCCTCTATTAATTTGGAGGGGAAGGAAGTATCTCAACAATTTTGACTCAACACAATCAAGAAGATTTGGAACAGCTAATATCTTTCTTTAGCCAATCTTTGAAAGATTATGAAGAAAATTATAGTTTTATGGAGAAATAGGTATATGCAATGATCAAAGCACTCAATAAATTCAAGCATATGCTCACCAATAACAAAATACATCTAATGGTGAGTCATCAGAGTGTCAAAGAATTTTTACTGAGTAGGGAGATAAATGAAAAAAGAGGAGGATGGATCACCAAGGTCATGGAGTATGATGTGGATATCATGATCATGAAGTTGATAGGAGGAAAAATATTATGTGAAAAATTAGATGTTGACATCAAGATTTTTGAACTAGTATCTAACATAGTGTATGCTCAAACTACACCTCAACTAGACAATCCACCTCCTTTTAATATCTAGATTCAAGACATAACTCATTTCCTATAGACTGGTGAATACCCCTATGACTTCTAGGAGTCAAATAAAAGGTATTTTTGACTCCAATAAATTCCATTTATTCTTATTTATTTATTTTTATTTTGGAAGGACATGAATGGAGTCTTGTCAAGATGTATTGAACATGAACAAGTTCCTAAAGTGCTCAAGCAATTTCATGATGGATCGTCAAGAGGACATTTTTATGTAAGGACTATGACCATCAATATAATGAAAGGAGGCTACATTTGGCCTTAATTATTCAAATATGTCCATTAGTGGGTAATAAATTGTGAAAACTATGCTTAGTTCAATAGTAAGCAAAGACCTATTACACTTCCTCTCAAACCAATTCAAGCATATCAACGATTTTCCCAATGGGGATTAGATTTCATTGGCATGATCAATCCACCATTGAACGTAGGTCATAAATGGGTTCTCACAGTAGAATATTGCAACTAAAAAGGGGGTAAAAATTTATTCAAACAAGCCCAAAAATGGGAAATTACATATTCATATCCTGCTCCAGAAGATGAGCAAGAGTCGGGGATAATCCCTCAGGAAGCTCTTGCTGGTTGTGAATAGCCCAATCCGGCCCATGTTCCGTGGCCCATTTAGCCAGATGGTCTGCCACATTGTTCCACTCCCGTGTAATATGCTTAAAAGAAATCAACTTGAAAGACGAGCTTATCTGATGAATCTGCTTAATGATCAAGGCCAGCTTCCAATCCACACTGTCTAAATTGTGATTATTAATCAAATTAACCACCACTTGCGAGTCAGACTCGCAGATAATACTGAGCCATCCCTGATGATAGCTAGTTTTCAGTGCCTCCAGGATGGCCAGCACCTCCTTGCAATTGTTTGTATGGTGTCCCTGGTAAATAGAGAACAAGAAATGAACAGCACCTGTATTATCTCTCCCAACCGCTCCAATGCCAGCAATGCCCGGGTTCCCTCTAGCCGACCCATCAACATTGATCTTCATAACACCCTCCACGGGTGGCGTCCATTTACCCAGCCTACAAATGGGACGCATCCTCTGCCTACCACAATGCAGGGGTCGCGCTTGGCCACAGGGGGGCGTCTCCAAAGGCGTGCTGGGAGAGAGACGCGCCAGCACCAAGGCGTCCTTCTGCTCCAAATCCTCCCAGTGGCCGCCATTCACCTGGAGCGTTTCTTGAAGGGCGCTAAGAACTCTAGACCAAAACTCTCTGATATTTAAACTGCGCTCTTGGAAGATTCTCCTGTTTCTTTCAATCCAGAGGTGCCAGAGGATGAAAGTTGGACCCACAGCCCAGGCATTCTGCAGAATTTGCGCCCTGCTAGGTGGCTTATCTTGGCGCTGCCAGAACTCAATCGCTGACGTGGCATGCCAACATGGGCATCCCCAGGCGTCCCACCACAGGTGCCATAAACTTCTGGTGAAAATACATTGAAAAAAGATATGTTCCCCATCCTCTTCGCTGTCTCTGCAAAACACACAAACAGAGGGCCCTTGAAAACCTCTTTTTAAGAGATTGTCCTAGGTAAGGCAGCGCCTGTAGGTAAGAGTCCATAAGAAAAAATTACATTTCGGCCAAGCAGCCAAATTCCATATTTTCTTGCTCCAGAGAAATTCAGATTCACCATAATGTTTCTTTGTTAGCGCCTGATACCCAGAAGAGACCAAATATTGACCGCTGGAATCACCTCCCCAAGCCAGAATGTCCCTCTCTCTCAAAGAACTACATCCCCTGTTATTAAGAATGTGGGCTAAAAATTGTCTATCCTCCGGGGTCCCTCCCGCAGGCCAAGCCTCCTCCTTTTTCCATTTATAAGAAATGGCAGTCCCCACCTGGTACGCTTCCTTATAGTGCTCAACTGTACTCCACCCCGCATTTCTAAACACATCACAAAGGTCCTATAAGTGAGGATGGGAGACAAGGATAGGGGGAGCGCCATTCCAAGAATCATCCCAAAAAAGCGTGTCAGCTCCATTGTTGCAAATCCAAAAAAGGCTGGACTGCACTAAGGGAGCACCAAGCTTGAGGGTGTTCCACACCATGGAGCCTCTTCCCTCAATAGCGAACCTGGGGATCTCCACCGGATTAGCACCTGGAAAGTACTTCAACGCCAAGATACGAGCCCAAAGGTGGGATTGGTTGGTGCACCACCGCCAGTAGAGCTTAGCCGCAAGAGCTTGGCTAGCCAAGATAGCCGATCTGAGCCCAAGCCCTCCCTCCCTTTTAGGCCTACAAACAGTGGCCCAATTAATCAGGCTCCATTTAGAATTCCGAAGATTTCCACTCCAAAGAAATTGCCGGGAGAGGGCATCATATTCCCGAAGAAAATACATCGGAGCAGCTTGGACCATGCTCCGGTAAATGGGCAGAGCTTGAATAACCGCCTGGAGAAGAGTCACCCGCCCCACCGTAGTGAGCCACCTATGGGTCCAATGGTTGATTCGTTGCCTTAATTTATCCAGAATGTTCTGCCAAAAAAGCCTGGGCTACCTACCAATCACAATGGGAACCCCCAGATAAGTCACCGGGAGAGGTTGTGATTGGAATCTAAGAATAGCACCAATCCTGCACTGAATAGCATCAGGAGTATTAAAGAAATAAATGGAGGATTTATGTTCATTTAGTTTCTGTCTGGAAGCCACAAGATAAGTATCCAAAGCATTCCAAAAAGCATACACCTCCTGAGTCCTGGCTTTTCCAGCAACGATGGTGCCATCCACAAATTGGAGGTGAGTCAATTTGGCAGCCCCATTGCCCCACTGCCATCCCTGAATCTGGTTCTATGCCGCCCGAGTCTTAATGAGCTGACCCAGCCCCTCAACCAAAATAATAAATAGGTAGGGAGATAGAGGGTCCCCTTGGCGGAGACCTCTAGAAGCCCCAAACAATCTAGAAGGCGCCCCATTAATGAGGACAGAGTAAGACGGCGTGGTGACACAGCTCATTACCCAATTTATCCATTCCTGGCTAAAGCCAAAAGTGAGAAAAATTTTCCGCATAAAATTCCAATCAACCCTGTCATACACCTTAGCCAGGTCCAGCTTAATGAACATTGCTCTCTCTTGGGACATACTCATTGAGTGGATAGCTTCCGAAGCTATCACCACTCCATCCAAAATCTGCCTGCCAGCTACAAAACCCCCCTGTTCCTCGGAAATGATCTTAGGCAGCCATCCCTTGAGTCTCTCAGCAATAAGCTTGGTGATAATTTTGTACACCATGTTGCAAAGTGCAATGGGCCGAAAATGATCGAATTGGTTTGCCTGTTCATTCTTCGGAATAAGCACCAAGAAGGTCGCATTAATCGCTCTGAGCATCTCTTTGCTGTGGAAGGACTCCCACACCACCTCAACTAAATCATGGCTGATAATATCCCAGAAAGCTTGAAAAAATTCAGCCAGGAAGCCATCCGATCCAGGTGCTTTCCCTTTACCCATAGCAAAAACCACTTTCTCCACTTCAGCAATGTCAATCGGTTTCAGGAGAGCGTCATTCATTTCTTGGGTGATCAGAGAAGGTATGCAAGACAAAACCATATTTTCCTCAAAATCAGCATTACAGGCCTCTTCAGCAAGAATTTCGGAATAAAAATGGACAGCTTCCTCCGCAATGGCTGGGGCCGAAGAGATACGAGTCCCTTCCGAGGTAGCAAGAGAGGCAATATAATTCCGGTTGCGCCTGGCCTGGACCGACTTGTGAAAAAAGGCCGTGTTTCTATCACCTTCCTAGAGCTAATCCACCCGGGCTTTCTGCTTCCAAAAAATTTCTTCTCGAAGTTCCCACTCATTAAGGTCATTCAGGGCCTCAAATTCATTCCTGCTGAGCTCATTCGACAAGCCGAATTCAAGGATTTGTCTGGTGATACTGTCCAACCTGTCTTGGGCTTTCTTCTTCATAGTATAGATGTTCCCAAAATTGCACCTGTTCCACACATGTAACTTTCTCTTGACATACTGCAGCTTCCTGGTGAAAATATACATCGCTATACCATACTCTGGGCCTCCTTGCCTCCACCAGTGTGTCATGAGGTCATGAAGAGAGGGATCCCGAAGCCACATAAGCTGAAACTTAAAGGGAGGTTTCTTTGGGCCAGCAATGAAATTAGTTGTGAGCTTGATTGGCCAATGGTCTGACCCTCTCCAATCCAGTATTTCTGAGGCAATAGAGAAAGAACTAGATAACCAATAGCAAGAAACAAGAAATCTATCTAAACGCTCTGAGATAGCCTCATTACCTGATCTTCTATTACTCCAAGTAAACCGGCCATTGATCGGTTTGACATCGGATAGGTGCAGCTGATCCAGGTTGCATCTAAGGAGCTCCGATGACGGTTCAAGACGATTCAGACCTCCTTTTTTCTCCTCCAGGCTGAGGACAGCATTGAAATCTCCACTCATTAAACAAGGCAGGTAAGGGCAGCAGCTCCGAACATAACATAGATGTTCCCACAACTTACGTTGCCCATGGATATCCCCAGGAGCATAAATATTAGAAACCAAAATCAGCTCTCCGGATTCAGGTGAAGACATAATCATGGTCAGTGCCGAGGGATTAGCCATCCAATGGACTGGAGTGACCTTCGCTGGATCCCAAAAAATTGCTAATCCCCCAGCACTCCCTAACGCCCCTACACATTCACATTTACCATAAGTCCACAATTTGGGAAAGCACCCAAACATAGCATCCACTGATAGCTTAGTCTCCTGAATACATAATATATCCGGTGAGTGTTCCAAGATCAACTTACGCATAGTTTTTTGTCTAGGGGTACTATGCAGCCCCCTTACATTCCATGAGAGCACAATCATTGGGTGGGTTGGGTGAAATGCTCATCCAAGGTTTTAACCACTCCTGCTTCAACCAATAAGTCCCCTGTGAGCCTGAGCTTCTCTTGGTCCTTTCTACGGTCTGGTCGGGAAGATGTGGAAAAAGAGCCTTTTTTGAAAGGTCTCTGCATTAAACCCAAAGCTTCCGAAGCTCCTTTATCTTTCTTGTATCCTTCCTTATCTTTAACCATGTCTACCCAGCTGCCCTCCCTGTTCAGCTGCGCTGAAGGACCTCCCAAGGTCCCTTCATCTAAGGCATTCTCAATACCCTGACACTGCTGCACCTCCATATCCTGGGAACCAATGATAAGGGCGCAATTCCCAGCCTTCTCTGATGGCCCTCCCTCCTCCAAGGGTGGAATACCGTCCTCAATGGTCATGTTGTCCAAGGCTTCAAATCGGTTAAAGCTCACTTCTAAAGACCTATCTTTACGCTTCTGATTGCATCCTCTCCCTCGCTGGCGAACTTGGGTAAAACCGTCCCTGTCAAGGTCAACATTCCCCGAGGCTCCCCCATTCGCACCTGTCCCATTTGACTGGGCATCAACATTCGTAGCCTTTCCCTGCTCAGAGGTTGGGGCTCCCTGCTGAGATGTTTGTCCTGCCTCTTGACCCCCCTTAGGCTCCATCCCTCTAAACCTTCTAGCCTGAGGGCATTGACGGTGCAGATGTCCATAGACATGACAAATTCTACAACGAAAGGGGATCGCTTCATAGTCGATTTGCTGGACCCAAGATGTCTCTCCCAAGCAGATTTCCATTGATTCCGGTAAGGGATTGTTAAGATTAATTTCAACACATATTCTAGCAAAGGAAATAAGCTTTTTATCTAGAGACTGATGAGCCACCGCAATTGGCTTCCCCAGAAGATTGGCAATCTGGCATAAGATATCTTCCCGCCAAAATTCTAATAGCAGCTGCGGGAGACGGACCCAAACAGGCACACTGGTAGGCAACTCCTCAGCAAAATTAAACCCAGGATGCCAGGGTTTGACAAACAGACCAAAACAGTCATAAAAATATGGTCCACCCTCAAATATACGGTTTCTGTCAGCTACAGAAGAGAAGTTTACCAGAAAATAGCTGTTGGCTGCCAGCATTATGTCAATATCCCCTTCAACCTGCCAGGTATGCCTCATCCATGCTTCCAGCACCGATTGGGATACCCGAATCCCCATGAATTTGTAGATCAGGGTGTGAGCCCCCAGATATTCCAGGTCCTCCTTGACAGAATCCTGGGCAATCACCAGAACCGGTCTGTCTTGGCTGCGTGGGAAACAGCCATTGACCTTTGAAATTTTAAGTTTCTCCCTCAACAAAAATGCCTCTCCAGCCTGGGAAGCTCCCTCTACGCCCTGTCGTGCTGCCTCTGAGCCCTCGCCCATGCCCATGCCCACTCCCACTCCGTTCTTCTCCTTCCCTCCATACGCTACCATCGCGCATTCCAACCTGTTCTCACAGTAGAATATTATTTTACATGATGTATTGAATTATTTTTTCTAAAGGTTTTCACTGAAACATCTATTCTTGAATTCATGGATGGTATAGTTTCAAGATTTGGTGTTCACCACACCATAATATCATATAATGCTAAGACATTTGTGGGAACTTAGGTCAGTGAATTGGTTGTCAAGCATAATGTGTACTTAACCACTTCATTTAATTATTACCCCCAAGTTAATGGCCTAGATAAGTTCACCAATAAGAACTTGATTAGAATTATCAAATAGATAATGGAGGACAACCAGAGGACATGACATATGAAACTAAAATCAGCCCTATTGGTTGATATAATTACACCTAATAGATCCATTAGTAATTCACCTTTTATGTTAATATATGGAAGAGAATCATGAGTACCACTATTAATTGAACTCCCATCTTTAGATTTCAATCACCAATTGGACCTGATTGACAATGATGAGATGATGGTGAGACTGGTTGAACTCATGAAGCTCAAATAAATCAGGCATCAATCAATAAAAGTCTTAGAATCAAATTAGGCACAAACAAAGAAGAATTTAGATAAAAATACAACTATAAGAAGCTTCAATAAAGGATACATGGTCCTTAAGTGGGATGTAGATAAATAAAAACTAGGAAGACACACTAAATTTAATGTAATATGGAATGGTCCATTTATCATCACTCAGCGCAAAGGAACCAATGCATTCTAGCTCTCCAATCTTGATGGAGTAGAACTACCAATACCAGTTAATGGGATATACCTCAAAGCCTAATTTTGAGGTAAGGAACTTGTTTTGAAAATATTAAATTTTGTAAATAATAGAGTTTTTTATGTTTTTTAATAAGTGCTTTTGCACAAGTCAGAATCATTAGGAGTTGTTTCCTTAGGTTGTGTTATTTTTTTCTTGTTTTTTGTGTCTATTTTTTCTATTTTGTTTGTGTCTACGCAAATCCCAATAAGTTTTTTCCTAGGTTAGAGTTTTTTTAGAGCAAATTTGACTCCATGACCAATGTCTTAGAAGGCCACTAGATTGAAAATGATTAGCAAGCAATCATCCCACAAAGGTCACCAAAAATGTTGAGATTTTTTTCCCAAAAATATCATCACATCTAACACCCTAAGGGATACCCCTTTAGTTTTTAGGAAAAACCTTGAATCCTTAAAAAAACCCATCTTTTCCTTCACCTTGTAGAATTTGAAACTCTAGATGCAATTTGTACTTGTGCAAATTACTTCATGGGTTTCGAATCCTGTGAAGCGCCAAAACCTAAAACCATGAAATCTGAACTCACCATACACTTTGCACATTATTTAATGTGTAAAATTCATGGTGGGATCTGAATCCTACCATGCACCCATCCGATAGAATCCATAACTTAGCATGCACTTTGCATGTTTTCACAATGTGCAAAGTGCATGATAGGTTCCTGATCCTACCAAACCTTTAATAACCCCCTTCTGTATAATGTAGAACTTGAAGTGCAAATTTCATATTTGAAAATGTGTAAATTTCACCACAATATCTATGCTCTACCAACACTTACCCATTTGTAACATCGTGGGATGTAGAACCTCAAGTGCACTTTGCATGATCCAACATGTAAAGTGCCTCATGGGTTCCACCTTTTGCTAAAGTTAATCACCTTATCGGTGGAGAGTGGACTTTATTTAATTATGATAAAACTCTACCAATTAACCAAACCCCTTCTTGTGGAATGTAGAACCCAAAGTGCATATTGCTTATTTTCAATGTGCAAAGTGCATGTCAAGTCATACTTCTTGCCAAGTCCAATATTCACATGGAGAGTAGACCTGCTTCAAGCAGGTCCAACCTCCACCACAAACCACATAAGATGCATTAATTATAGGTTTTCCTATAAAAAATAAGTCATTTTTTACAAAATGTTAACATTTATTAATTACTAATTATGTTTTTTGAGCTCCAGCCACTCCTACCCTCGTCATCGAACCTCAAGACTCATGCATACTAACCTGTACTTCAAGCCATAATTGTAAATATTTAATCCACATCATTTATGCCTATAAAATGGGTACCTTCCTTTTTTTTTCATATATAAAATGGTACTATAAATATTTAATCCACATCATTTTGAAGCTTTTCCCCAATCATTTTGTGTTTCTTATGAGTTTTTTAGATTGAACTTCTCTTAGGGTTAATGGTTAGGACTTTATTTTAAAAAGGTCATTTTGAAATATTGGGATGAAATCATGTGTCCAAGTCAATATTTAGGGTTTTTCTAGGTTTTATATTATTGAAAACTTCATCTCAAGTTTTTCCAAATCTTGCATATACCATTATCCTAGAAAAATCCTCATTTCCCACTCAAATATTTTTGCATTTGAAACCAGGGTTTCCCCAAGAAAATATTCCAAGCATATAATTCATATTCAAAAAATAATAATGAATATTCCATATAAATTCCACTAGCATCCCTATATAAACTAGACCTACCTTAAACACTTAAGAAGCATGTAAGACTTTTAAGCACCATGGAGAGTGGATGTGCTCTAAGCACCTTCCACTTCCACCAGAGATCTAACATGCCTCAATCACCTTTAACCCTTTCCAACTCCTAGTGTACCATAGAGAGTGGACCTACCTAAAGCACATCCCACTTCCATAAAAAACCTAAAAACCCTTAAGTATTGTAGACATTGCATGTTCTCTAAGCACCTCCAAGTTTCATTGAAGAATACAAGTGCTCTAGACAACTACATATCCTGCCAACTCTCACAGTTGGTTTATTGAAAGTAGTAGCTTTAGTTTTCATGCCTCCCAAGGAAATGAAATTCAAATCTAAGGTACCCATAGTGATTTCTTGTTTGGAGTCCAATATGGCAGAAATAATAGACACTGATGTAGCTCACATTGACCTAGGATATTTTTGGGCTAGGATAGGTGCAAATTTCAAAAGTGAGTGGAACCAAAGTATCTATGACTCTATTTTACTACAATATATAGCTTTTCCTCTTTATATTCAAATCCTAAGTTGATCCTCATAATGGCCAAACATTATGACCCTAATAGGAGATATGTCTTCTCTAAGAAAGGGGAGAAAGTTTTAGATCTTGATCTTAACTTAATCGACATAGTGTTTACCATCCTTGAGTTCAACAGTTATTTGGATATAACTCCACAAACATTTGCACAATTTTATGAGGAAAAAAAGGATGGATGTAATAATATAATTAACAAGCAATGACTCAAAAATCTTAAGCATTCCTCCACCATATTGTCCAAGACTGTATAGATCTAATTTCATAGAGGAGGTGGGAGATATCATAACACTGTTATATAGAGTCACTGGTAAATCATGATTCCAAGTGTTACCAAGACTAGATGTACCAGTATATCTAGATCATCAGAGACAAAAAAATAGTAGATACATTAGGCCCAGTCAATAAGTGATTCCCTCCACAACTAGTTGACAAAGGTGCAAATGACAAACAAGTTTTATATGACATCATATATTGTCTATATCCTAGCCAAAGGAATATTGTTCCAAGGCCTTAATATAGTCCCTAAAGAAATAATTAGAGTCTATAACTACTACCTTGATCTCACATTACAAGCTAATAGATATTAATTCAAGATATTTAATGATGCTTTCATCTATATCATCATCATCATCATCATCATCATGTTTAATCAAGAGCTTGGAAAAACAATGTTTTCCTAAGTGGTAAAAGATGAGATTACCAAATGGGGTTCCTTCTTCATACAACTCCCCACCTACTCCTACATAAGGATGTTGGATTCAATGGTTGTCCTTACACACTTCTTTGGTATGTGAGTGATGGATGGGCATTGTTGGAGGTTGTTAGACAACTTGTGGATACACATAAGCTCCTTTCAGATAGACACAAGGTAGGGATATGTTTCCATATTTCTATTGGCCATTATACATTATAGTCTCTCTTGAAGGCCAAAAGTATGGAGGCAAAGATGTGCCAGGTAATATTGAGGACTCTAAAGTCTAGAGCTTAATTTGACCCATATGGTAAGGTCACTACCACAGTATACATGGTAACATATGAAAATGTCTCATATTATGAGGATTTTTGGGAAGACTTTAATGATGAAGAAATGGTCAAAATGAGGAACTATAATAGGATGTCCCTACAATAAATAAAAGACTATGATCTGACATCAGTCCCTAATGACTTGGTGGATGAAAAATCTAGAGTAGATCCTATCTACCTCACACAGATCATTTTTAGACCTCTACCACTAATGAGGTGGTCAATCCTTGAATCTTTCTCTCTATTTGATATAACAACCCCTATTATTAATAGAATGATCAATTGGCTAAGGAATAAGGGTGTGCAAGTCACAATGAAAATAATAGGGGTTAGGGAAAAGCTCCTGAAGCTCAAAGTAGGAGGAATTAACCATTTATAAGAGGGATTGATTGAATCAGTATAAGAACCTAATAAAGGTAAGAAGATGAAGAAGACAAAGGCAAGAAAAGGGGAATCAAATAAATAGGGAGAAGCTACAAAGGAACTAATTGATCTTTCAGCTAAAGATACAACAACATCATAGGAATCCATGGATTAAGATCCCATAGCCCTAATTCCTATTTCATTTCTCCCCCTTATCATACACATATTGTATAGGAGGTTTCAACATCTCCACCAACTATCTCTCTGCTCAAGCATCTCAGGTTCCATTGCTCCACAAGTTTAAGATCTCCCACCTCCATTTTCAACCCCTCCACTTGTCCCCATTTCATTTACCATTCCACCCACCTCAATAATCCAAGTTAAATAAACACAAATGAGTCAAATGGACTCTTTGACTTGGCCTACACCATTTATCTTTATCAGTATGAACCACCACTCACTGTTGATCTTCTACCAAACTAGCGAGCTTGTAATACTTGTCACATGCACATGCAACCTTTTACATGTTGACTCTTACATGCACCATTGGATCAATATTGTGAATTAATGTACAAAATTAGATATTTTGATGAATGACCTTAGTTTTTGACATGGTTAAAATTGATAGTCTCCAACCCATCATAGTCTTTTAGAGTAACTTTGAAGCTTTATAACTTGAGCTAGACTACACTTCAAGACTCTAAATTTTAAAGGTAGCTTCTTGACACTATAGAAAACATCTTTATGTAAAAATTTAATAAAAAATGACTTTATGCATACCTAAAATAAATTTATAAACCTTTTGCTTCATCCATATCTACATGGTGTGCAATGACAGTCTGGCTAAGAATAGAAACTACTGTAATCTACCTGGAAGGCCAACTTTGAACCTTAATAAATTTTGTTGAGCTTAATTTCATGACCTAAAATTTGTACCATAGTAACTTGGGACTAATTTGATCACACCCACATGACCAACTCCCCATGAATCATCCATATGTGGTAATGGTGATGTCATCAAACTACCTACTTAGATTTTTTTGCCACTAAACCAACTATTCCAAGATGAACATAATGAAGAACTAGATGAATTACTATGCACTTCCACAAGCTCTCCAATCATCCTTGACCTCTGATAGGACACTTCACACATGCTCAATAATTTAGACCCATCCCTAATCATGCCAAAACTAAGGATCATCCAAGCCTACTTCATTAACAATTAAACTATCAAAACACTTCATTCACTCACCTAGACACCTCCATGACATCACTAATAACTTTCCAAAAATATCCAATTTTGTCATTTATATTAACACCCACCATACAGCTCACCTTACTTCTCTCTCTTCAAGTACTCTCACAATAGAAACCTTCTCCCCCTTTGACACAATGACAAATTGGGCACATACTGATCTTGAGGACCTAAAAATACCATCAATAGGAGAGGAACATGTTAGAAATGTGATATAAGCTCCCCCTTACCTTGATCCTACCTCTTCTTTGCCTTGACAACTTCTTCTTGCTACATGTCAACACTCTCTTCAACCAAATACTACAACCAATGAATAAATAACACAAAAAATCACTGAAATCTAATGTAACTCACCAAGAAACATCTGAGAGGGACTTCCTCTAAGATCTTTGATCCATTTCACCTCTTGAGAATCTTCAAATCTCCACACACCATGAAGACCCACCACACAAGCTTACTAGCCTTTTATCTCAAGCCATGTCAAGTACCACCAAAATAAATGCATTAAAACTATCAAATAGGAAACATGCTCTCAACCAACCTAAAAACTCACCTTGAAATTCTCATGCCTTTTTATTTTGTAAAAACTAAGCAAAAACATCACATCTTCACACTAGGCCTGTCTAGACTCTTTGTAACCCTACTTAGAACTTGTAGAGCCCAAAAATTTTATTAAAAATACTTTAAAGACATAAAATTTCATATCTATATCACTCTCATATTCCCCTTTAAGCACACTAATTTTTATCACCTAACTCCTCCTATGCATCATAATTCTTTCACAAACCTATTAGCCAATTAGGCCTCCATCTAGACAAAATCATGAATAATTTGAAAACAAAAAAAATTCACATCTCTATGAAGATTGATTTGACAACCCATTTGGCCCATTCAACATATTAATAAGCCTCAAACCTCAATTCATAAGGCAAACCAATTTTCTAGCATAGCCCAAAACTCTAGAATCTCAAAACAAATAAGTTCAACAAACCTTCTTTTGGGCAATGCCCACCTCTGAAACTTCTTGTACACCTAGAGATAACCATTACTCACTTGTGAACCAATATTTGAGCCTTCACACCTTTTTGAACCTTGAATTCCTATACCATGGATTTGATCTACAATAAGAAAGATAAATCCAAGAGCACACAAAAACCTCCAAAAGGCACAAACATGATCATGAAGACAAAAAATCACCTAAAACATATCAAAAAGAAATGAATAGACATTTATGAGCACCAAAATCTTTATTTACATTCCATAAATCTCATTATGCCACCTTAAAACACCCATTTGGACCTTGTAGACACTGTATACACAATAAAAACACCTTATGACATCATTCTACCTCATCAAATAACTTCTCCCATATTGACACACCAACTCCAACTAGAAACACTCATCTCTTGCCTTCTATGACCTTCTGAAGAACACCAAAACACTTACTTCTCCACTAGAAAGATGTCTCCTAAGAATCAAAAGGTAGAGACACCCTACTTCACATGGTTCCTTAGAACAATGTAAAACTAGGAGTGGCCCACATCTCCTCAGTAACCACTAGAATACTTTTATAGCTATAAGAATTCTTTCTCTTGTTCTCCTTATTTTGAAATTTGACAACTTATTCCTTTTATACATCACTCACTTTCTCTTTTATGATAGGATATGCAACATTTGGAGAAACTATGAAATCTTGACATACCTTAATCACTGAAGTAACTTATTTGTATTGTTACATTCAGACCTTGATAATAAAGGAATCAAGCTTGAAACTTACTCACACATACCAAGTTTATCATTAGCATCCAAACACACCTCTAAACTAGCCTCAACCAGAACTTTGGTCTTCTCCTTGAGCTTTATCTCTTCACTCATAATCTAAGTAGATAATGAGAGCTCTTGGTACTCTTCAACTTTTGTAGCATTATCCACCATATAAAATAGATTACTTGGACCTTTAGACTCATAATGACTCACACTTACCACCTTTGGTTTCCATGAATTAACTTACCTTCTTTCTTGTACTCTAAGAGCCAGATTAAACTTATTCTATCTTGTAGGCCTTTGCTTGTAGAATCTAACAATGTGACCTATCTATTGATAATTGAAGCACACAATACATTTTTCATGAAACTTATCTTTCCTTTCCTAATTAGAACAAAATCTTACAATATGTCCATTCTTTTGACAATTGAAACAAACTACTCTTTTTAAAGAAGACTCACCTTGCCTTACCTTATTTGTACAAGGCTTAGCAAAATGTCCCTCAACAAGATAGTTGAAGAACTTAACTTTGTTCACACTATTTGACTGATAACCCTCATCATAGTTCCATTCAAACTTATTTTTAACAGGTCTCTTGCATTCTCTATCTCTATGCCCAAACTAATTACATGTGTAACAATAACCATTGAAACTTGAATACCTTATGGAATTTGTTTATCTAATATGATTTGTCTTCACTCTACTAGTATCTTCATTATTTAACTGATTTTTGACTTTCAAGGTCTGATTTACATTAGTCTTAATCTTGTCTTGAGCTACATTTTTTGGTTCTTCTTTGTATCCAAGACCAATTCTATCACTTGCATGCTTTTGACCATTCAAAATATTATCTAGATCACTTGAGATATTTTCAAATCTCATAAATGACTGCATATTATTAGATGTCTTCTCTAACTTAACTTTTAATGACTCATTTTTAATTATATACCTTGAACATTCATCTTCTTTAGCTTTCAGGCTTGTAGACAAGATTTCTAATTCATAATTAAGATGCTTGACTATATCTTCATGCTCCTTGGTGTCTTCATTAATTATAGCTTCAAACACACTAAATTTCTCTACATAGTCCTTGATTTGAGATTTCATATTCTTTTTAATATTCTTCTCAATCTTTAGTTCTTCAAGAGCATTCATCAATTCAGTCTCACAATCCACATCATATTTATCATCATCTGAATCACTTTAAGTAGGCTCTTTTTGATATGAGAAACTTCCTTCCTCAACCATGAAGAAGGATCTATCTTCAATAGGAATATCATCTTCATGATCATACTATGATTTATTGTCTTCACTCTCATTTAATGAGCTACAATCTTCTTTGGTGTAGAGACTCTTCTTGTCCTTGAAGTACTTATTTTTATTATCAAACCTTCTAAATCCTTTCTTCCTCTTATTAGACTTATATGTCTTCTTGTCTTCATCTTGTCCACCTCCATGCTCTTCATAATAATTCTTATTATTCCTATGAGGTCACTTATTATCAAAATTTCCTACCTCTCCATAATTAAAGCATTTGAAGGGTAACTTACCCTTATACTTGCTTGACCCTGTTTTCAATTTATTTATAAATAAAGCAATTAGTTCATCAATATTAGATATGTCATCCTCCTTGGATTTCTTACCTTGGAACTTATTCTTTCACTTCATTTCTATCTTTAATATTTCTTCCTTCTTTGTTGGTTTGTCATCATTGACTCCCATCTCATAAGCAATAAGAATGCCATAAAATTCATCCATCTTCAACCAAGTAAGATCATGACTTTCTTCTATAGTAGATATTTTAGAATCAAACTTGAGAGAGAGAAACCATAATACCTTTTGAACTATAGTATATTCTTCAAGATTGTTTCTAAGACATGTGATGATGTTCACAATCTCATCAACTCTCTATAGAAAGGAAGCCATATAATCTTCTTCCTTCATCTTAAGACTCTCAAATTATTTTCGGTGAGTCTACAAATTTTCCAACTTAACCTTTGAATCTCTTTAATAAATAGTATTTAATTTATCCCACATGCCCTTGGAAGATATGCAATTGATTAACTTGGCATATTTAGTCTCAAAAAACCACAAGTGATAGCTTTCATTGCATTATAATTGTTCTCAAACAAATTATTATATGTAGCACTGTATGGAAGAATAGTAGGTGCTGAATAACCATCCACAATAGATTGCCAAGTGTCAAACCCTAGGGACATGTTGTAGGTCCTCATCCTCACACTCCAAAAATCATAATTGGATCCATTGAACATTTATTCTTGCTTAGTGAAAAAACCTTCTTGCATTTGATGGCTACCCATATTGTACCTTGGATCTCCTTCAGGTTGTCAAGCCTTTACCAAAGGACCTATTATGATACTAATTGTTAGAGGTAAAAGCCAATTGGGGGGGGCAAGAGAGGGTCTGGGGGCTGGGGGATGAATCAATGGTGTAAAATAATATAATTCAATTTCTAAACCCTTCAAACACTTAATAATTCAATGCAACCATTCATGAATCATACAAGATGTTTATAGCAATGAATAATAGATAAAGCAAGATCATACACACAACACAAGATCTATGTGGGAAATCCTCTTGGAAAACAAAAACCACTCTCAAGCCTATAAACACATGGACTACTTGTTATATAATAAGTATGAAAACATGATACTGATCAAGTCCTTCTGACCAAAATTTAGTGAAACACTTATTTCAAAAGGAACACTTGCCCCTAGGATGATCAAGTCCTTCTGACCACATTTTGGTTAAGTCCTTCTGACTGGATTTAGTGAAACACCTATTTCACAAGAAAAACCTACCCCTAATATTATTAAATCCTTATGACCACCTAAATCTTAAATATTACAAGATCACTATCCTTAACATTATAAATATGACCTATAGGGCATACACATACTCATCAACCTGCTCTTCTCTAAAACCCATCCAATAGGCACACACCCTTTCCTCTTACTTCACTCTTCCACTCTCAAAAACTCTTCTTCTATCAAGTTTATAAATCACCACATTTGATTTAACTTTTTATAGATCCTTTATGATTATTATCATGTCCACAACCTTCCTTATCAGTCACAACACATGCCTTCACCCTTAAGGCATATAACATGGGTCACCTTTAAGTACAAACTTCTTTCAAATAGGCCTAAGTCACCTTTTAGGTCGTATGAAGACCCATTCACCCTTTTGACACTTATTAAATAAAAATAAGAACATAGGAAAACTTTCAAATACATGGACCCATGTCACACACTCTATAGGTCCTCCTTAAGTGATAACAACCATCACAACACCCTTTTGTTAAAGCTCAATCTGCTCAAACAACATTTTGTGTACATAACCACCATGAAAAAATACACAATCAACTTCTAAGAATTTGTTCATAATAAATATGGATTTTTCAAACCTCTATAATCTATATAGATGGTCCTCATGGAGTCTAAAACATTCTTCGATAGTTAGTTCATCTTGAAACATCAAAATATCATCAAGAAGAACTCAATTATCTTTCTTAGCTTACTTGCATAACATGAAAGAACACACAGTAAAATTTGGAGCACAATATCTAAAATTTTATAGACATTCAAAACTTTAAATAAATATTAGTATGAGCTATTGCTAACCATTGATCTTCTACTAGACTAATGACCTTGTGACACTTGTCACTTGAGCATACAACCTTTGACATGTTAACTCTTACATGTACTATTATATCAAGATCATGAATTAATTCACACCATTATATCTTCTAACTAATGCACTCAGTCTTTGATGTGGTTAAACTTGATGGTTTCTGACCCATCACAGTCTACTAGAGCAACTTTGAAGCTTAAAAACTTGAGCTAGACAAAACTTCAAGACTCCAAATTTTCAAGGTAGCTTCTTGACACCATATAAAACATTTCCATATAAAACTTTGATAAAAATGAATTTTTTCATACCTAAAATAAATGCACAAACTTTTTGGTTCATCCATATCTACATGATGTGTAGTGAATGTCTGGCTAAGAATAGAACCTACTACAATTTGTATGGAAGGCCAACTTTGAAACTTAATAAATTTTGTTATGCTTAATCACATGACCTAAAATTTTGACCATATAAACTTGGGACTAATATGATCACACCCATATGACCAAATCCCCATGACTCATTCATACGTGGCAATGGTGATGTTAGCAAATTGCCTACTTATATTTTTCTACCACTGAACCAACTATGCCAAGATGGACATAATGAAGAATAATATGAATATAATACACTTCCACAATCTCTCCAATCATCATTGACCTCTGATAGGACCCCTCACACATACTCAATACTTCATACCCATCCCTAATCATGCCAAAATTGAATATCAACTAAGCTTACTTCAAGCATACTAGGACAAGCACACTGCTCACTTTGTCATTGACACTTAGACTATCAAGACACTTCATCCACTCATTTGGACACCTCTATGACATCAATGACAACTCTTCAACATAACCATGAAATAACACAAGTGAAATAAAAAAATTTAACGAAATAAATGACTTAGAAAAGAACAAAATTTTAATCCCAAATTGAAATTTGTGTGTTCTTTTTAAGTCCAAATTGAAATATTTGTTCATTTTTATGCCCAAAAAGTAGTGTTTGTGAAATAAAAGTTTTTTCTAATTATAAAATCTAATTTATGATCATGTCCCGATAAAAAAATTATTATTAGTTTGAATTATGGTTTTGGATTAGCGAGGGAAGTTAATTTTTGCATTTTAATAACTTTCAGCCTCTACACACAAAGGTAAATTCACTATTTAGCAGTGGTATTTTTTATGTTTGTAAGACCCTACACAAAATATAGAACATAGGAGAAAAATATAAAATAGAGTAATTTTCACTAATTTTTAGTGTCAAATTTTCCAATTATGTCAAAATCATAGAAAACTATATTCAAAATCACTGATTACTTGAAAAATTATATTTGATGGGAGTTTTATCCATTTGCCTGAGCAATTTTTCTATTTTTGTGAAATCATAATAATTTTTTTTATGGATACATGTGTATTTTTAATACATTTTTTTTACCACAAATGATTGGTCAAATAGACACCTGAGTTAAAATTTATGGCCTTTAGAAGGTAGGTCTTGCAAATAAAAAATTGAATAATTTCACTAATTGCAGGGTCAATTTCATAGTTTTTGAGGTCAATTTTTCTGTTATGATCAATTTCACTATATTTCAACATAATTTCACGAATTTTAGAGTCAAATTCATTTATTTTAAGGTTTAATTCACCAATTCAAATGTTAAATTCATTGATTTCAGGGTTAATTTTGCTATTATGAGTGATTTCATTGATTTTAGAGTTAAATTCATTGATTTGACAGTCAAATTCTCCAATTTGAAGGTTAAATTGATCAATTTTTGGGTTAGTTTCATTGTTATGAATAATTTCATCAATTTTACCTAAACCTACACATGACACAAAACAAAAAACATATATGGGTGAGTTCATCATTTTCACAGAGAAAATTTATTTATTAATAGGGATGAATAATAATGATAAAATGATCACAATTTAGCTTAAAATTTTGATTTTTAGAAAATACAAATTGAATTAAAATCTCAAAAGAGAGTGTGGGTTGTTGGAGTCCCATCAGGCATGCCATGTGTATCCATAGGAGTAAAAAGGTTAGTAGTTTCCTTCATTATTGAAAATATCAAAATAAAAGCAATGAAACCACCACCTTAAGCCTATGAATTTGTGAGCCAAAGATAAGGATGAAAGAAAACCAAATATGAAGACAAAAAATGTGTAAAATATACCTTCCTTTGTGCATTCTTCACCTTGTCAAATGTAAGTGGACTGTGGATTGGATTATAGTATCAAATGGTATTTGGGAATGCCATCTTTAAAAAATGGAGCATCTCTCTTTGAGAAATTTAAGAATAGTTGATAATAAGTAGATTTGATGAATACGATAGCTTCGAGAACTAGTAGGGCTTCACTGTAAATCTTAAGCATGAAATATGAAGAGGGGATCCCCTTTTTTATAAGCAGAGTGACTGATTATGAGACCTCCATCTTGCCTTTGATATGGATGGTGGAGAATTGACCCTCAAAATATCTCCAAAGGAGGCAATATGAGCCCTTCGTCTTGCATGCAATATGGAGGGTGTAGAATTCACTTCAAAATATCTCAAGGAGAGACAATGTGAACCCTCCATCTTACATGCAAGATGGAGGGTTTATAATGATCCTCAAAATATCTTATAAGATGAAATATGATCCCTCCATATTTCTCTTAAGATGAAAGGTGGAGAATAATCCCTCATAATTTGATTTCATTATTGAAGGTAGGGTCATAAAATGATATGATATGACATCTTGAGATTTTTTTTTGAAAGAGATGCTCTTTGAATGAGGTGGAAAAGGGAAGAATAAGTAATTCAAAAGAAACTATAATTCCAAATCCATGGAATTCTATTTAGTTAAAAGATTAATTAAACTAACTAAAAAATAATTTAATTAACACTGTAATATGATTTTAGAAGATTTAATTTTGATAAGAGGGAATGATTAATTGACCAAAGAGAAGGAAATGACTAGTGATGATTAAAAATATGACTAATGTGATGATCTGACGATCGAGTATGAAGAATTTCCCCAATTTAGGATGCCCCAAGGTGAATTCTAATTTGTAGATTAGATGCACAAAATAATTTAGGATAAACAAATGATATGAGATGTATTTGTGTATAATTTTCAAGAAGTCATTACATTTTTTAATTTTGACATGTATGGAGATTAAAATGGAGTGCCTAAGTGATTTAGTCTTAACAACCATGCTTCTAGTAACTTGGGTAACTCACACCATATAATTTCATAGATATCCCCATACATGCATTAAATAATAATCTCTTCCACATAGATTCCTATTCTAATGAAATCTTCTTTAGAAAACTTTCATATCCCATTTTTTATTCATATTTTAATGTCTCACTAATATGGCAACCATTTTAGCATATTTTGGGTCCTAAAAATTGAACCATTTTTAGTACCTATACCCAAAAAACTTCATTAGGACATGTTACTATTGTAGTCTATTAAAATTCATAGTAAGTATAGAAGTGAAATTTATAGACAACTAGATTCACATAGTAGAATTATTTTATATATGTTTATTTAGAACAATCAATCAATCTATGAATTACTTGAAATTGAATTTATTTGGTATGTGAGAAGACAAGTACATTTGCTTAAACTAACAAAAGATATAGAAGTTCTTGAAAACTAACATTATATTATTCTATTTCAAAAAAATATATGCCTAGGCATACATCATACAATAAAAAATATAGATAACCTTGTCCAACCTATGAACCAATAACAAGAGTAACAAACTAGCCTTTAACAAGATATGATGACTCATTACGTATAGAGTTTAAAAGACTCTTTAAATTATTGTCTCTTCATTTATTTGTCCTTTCCATAATGGAGAGCATTCAACCTTCCATTTATATTTTCTAATTATATGACCAAGTACAACATATACATTTTTCACATATATAGATATACAAAAAGCTTGTAAACTATCATTTGTAGTCTCCTAATAATATTCATAAATGTCTAGCTAAAATATGAAAATAATTATGGTGAGAATATATCCAGGGACATATAGATAAATTTTAAATCCATGCATGGATACAAAAATAAATATGTTGGGAACCTAACAATCACTTTTTTTCAATGTGAGATCTATTTTATAAGTATTCATTCTGGGATGCAATTTTTGTGATGAACGATATAACATCAGTCACAATAGTAAATATTTCATCACAATTGTATCACAACTTAAATATCAAAATAAGAGGTTCCAATGAAATGATGATTTTTATTTTTAAATTTGGATAGTATTTCCATCTAATCACTAATATAAAAATAATCATGTAAGTAACCTACTATCCACTAGCTCTTAAAAACATGATTCATTTTTGTTGTTACTTACATAGAAATCTATGTATCTATTATTATTTGCATATGTAATCTAATAAAATTATTGTGTTACACTAATAATGTCATTTATACTTAGTTTCCACTATGTTTCTACACATTATATATAAAGGAGGTGATGAACCATTATATATAAATATATATGTTGGGAACCTAATGACAACTTGATTTTACTAGGCAATTAATTTTATTTACATTTAGACAAAATTTACATCCATGCATGCTTATCAAATGAAATATGTTTTGAACCTTGTTGGAGGTATAACCAGGGAGGGCAGGCGTGGGGGGAAGTGGGGGGGGTGAATAATTTTTCAAACTCCTATTTAAATTCCATATATCATTTACTAATCAATCAAATAGATCTAGAGATATATCAATGTATAAACAATCATTCATATGAGCAAAAAGTGGAAACATAGCACATAATCACAAGATATATGTGGGAAAAATTCTTGGATAATAAAAAACACTAATTCAAAACTTTTAATACATTCCTATAAGAAATTAATTAAACTTTTAGTGAGGCACCAACCCCACAAGGAGCACCAACCCCTCACTAGTCAACCACCAACTCAACTAGTCCTTTAGCAAGCTCTAACCTGCAAGGAGGATCCAACCCCATAGGTAAACCAAAAATCACTTATATACCTTGAATATATGATCACCCTTGGACACATACTTCTCATTAAACTGAATATCACCACCTTCTTTTGCTCTTCTTACTCTTCTTTATCTCTCAAATAGCCTATTAGGCCTTCTTGCTCAACTAGCCCTTTCCTTCGCAGAATTAGATCAATAACCTTGGTCATCATCTATAAGAAAAAATTTATATATTCATGAAATATATAAAACACATATATAATTATATTAAATCCCTTTACCTATTTTACAAAACTTTATATGATTCACTCATATGCTCAATTCTCTAATTAGTCAAATTAGGCCTTGTCTTTATACTTGACTCTTACTCTTACCCATAAGGGTTGGACAAGAACCTCACCATAATTAGATCAAAATTGAAATATATAAATACACAATTTTAAAAATTTAAACAACCACCACATAGGTCTTTCATTACCCTTAAGGGCCAAAACCACCATTAGGCCTAATAGAGACCTAATGCAATTAGGCCATCTCTAAGCACACGTTTCACTTAGACCTATTTGGAACACTCTGAACCTCAAAAAATGGATAAAAAAATTAAAAATTGAATAAAATATACCATTTATAATCTCACCTTATGTTCCCAACACCATTTTTCTCATTTCACTCCTTGAACCACCCAATATAGTCTACTCGTAAGTAGGCCTTCTAACTGCCAAAAATTCTATATTGAAAATATGCTGCATACACTCAAATTTTCCACATAAATCAAACATAAAATCACATTAATATAAAATAAATTAACTTATGATCAACATCATGTTCATTATAATACATAAAACATGTAAAAATACCTCTAGATGATCAACTTCATATGCTTACTTAGAACTCTACATAGACCTTAAGAACCTAGTCAAAAGTGTTTGAATTTTTATGAATTAATAGGAATTTATAAAGAATAAAAATTTGTTAAAAATAACCTATAAGACATAAATAAAAAATTCATGTTCATTTTAATCATCAACTCTAAGTAAAAAGATTCAGGAACAACATTCTCACACATTTACAGAAAACTGCCTATAGCACCAAAAACATAATCAAGAAGATAAAGTATTAGAAAATTTTTGGGAACACTTTTATGATATTAAAATTGTTTTAAATTAACCTCAAACATATTTAAATACATATTTTACAATATTCAATATCAATATTGGTCTTACAAACCAATCTCACATATTTACCCTACACAGACTTCACTATGTTAAACAGGTCACTTTGAGGACAAATTTTACTTGTGTATGAGAATCATAAAAGATTAAAAACCAATTTTATATGAGTTATAGGACTTTAATAAATACCCCATACATTTTTTATCCATCCCTAATCCTCTACAACCATTCCCTAATCTTATTCTCATTTTTGCTTAGTTTTCTCATTGTCTTGCTCATTAGGCATGTTTAGCAATAGGATAACTTCCATGGCCAGTTTAGTATATTTTAGATCTGAAACATGGTCATAAATTTACATTATCAAAAACAAAATGTCTCACACATCATTCTCTATTCATTTGTATGCTTTGACCTAGTTAACCCTGCTTGCTACATCAAAATTTTGAGAAACAAGGGTCTTCATATAACTTCTAATCACTTTCATGACAAAGTAAAACCACATAGATAAACCTATAATATTCCTTTAAAAGTTGAAAACATAAAAATAGGTCAAAAAAATAATTTTGAGCCATAACTAACAAGATATTTCCTATCAGGTCATTATAAGGGTTTGTATGGTGGTTTTGACTGGTTTCCCTTCTTGACAATCATTCATAAAGGATTACCCATAAAATAAAAAAATAATGACAATAAATTAAAGATATGGAAATTACCCAACTTTAATTAACTGATCAGGATATCATTCAAAGTTTTCACATGCTAATGGGCATAAGAAATTCCTTCTCGTCTCTGCAACACCCCATTATATGCACATAGAGGATCTCAACACCTATTTTCATGATTTTTTCTTTAGGATATGACCTAAAACTTGGTAAACATACTAAAAACAACATATCACACCTATTTTAATAATTTTAATATATTTTTCACCTTGGGAAATTAACTTGACCCCTCGTTAGGCCACATTAGGTCTCTTTGCACACTAGGCCTTGAACTGCCAGTCATATTTAGACCATGATCACACCTTGAAACCTATTACACTAATAAAAATACCTCATACACATGTAAAATTAACTCATAACATTCTCACATAATTCAAAACTTCTTCACATAAGTCTCATATTGCTTAACTCATCAAGTTACAAGACATATGCCTTTTCACTAGGTCTCTTAAGTACACAGCTTATGAACTCAATATCAAAAACAATAATGACAACACAGAATGACATCAATGATACTTTCATGACATCAATGATCACTTCATGCATACCTTAGACCACATTATCAACAATTTCCCCCTTTTTCATTGATGGAAACCACTCATTAATGACACCTACTCAAAGAGACTTCTCTTACTGGGATACATATCTTCAATGCAGATCAATCTCCACCTTTGACATTAATGACAAAGAACAACATGAAACAATAATTAAATATAAAAAAATTAAAGATCATGTCAACAAACTCCCCCTATCATATTACATATCTTATATAACTTCTTCTTTGATAGATTGATATGACTCCCCCTTTGACCTCACAACTTGTGCACTTCTTTCCTATTCTTAGAGATAAAACACCTCCTCATCAACTCCCCCTAAGAAATTTATCTTTCTTAGTGACTGATAGGAATAGGTATCACACCTAATTCATATCTCATATGTTTAAAAATAGCCTTTGGAAGAGTCTTAGTCAATATATCTACAATATGATCTTTGGTAGACACAAATTCAAGCTTAATACTTTGTTCACTCACATGTTCTCTTAAGAAATGATATTTGATAGGGATGTGTTTAGTTATTAAATTCATGAAAAGATTATTTGAAACACTTATGGCACTATTATTATCACAAATAATAAGAATAGGACCATCAAACTCCACCTTGTAGTCTCTCAAGGTTTGTATCATCCACAACACTTGAGTACAACTTGAACCTACTGCAATGTATTCAGCCTCACAAGTAGATAAAACCAATGATGGTTATTTATTTCTTAACCATGAGACTAGGCATTTACCTAAGAATAAGGATCCTCCACTAATTATTTTTTTCCATCTAAACTCCCAACCCAATTTACATCTGTATAGGCTAATAGATCAAACTTCTTGCTCATTGGGTAGCATAAACCATACTCCATAGTTCCTTTGAGATACCTGAGTATCCTCTTGACTACTTGTAGATGAATTTCCTTAACATCTACTTGGAATCTTCCCATAAGAACTACTTATTTCATGATGTTAGTTCTAGAGGTAGCAATATATAATAAAATCCTAATTATAGATCTATATTTTATTTGATTGACCCTTGAGGATTCATCCTCCTTGCTTAGCTTGCATAATATAACCATAGGTGTAATTATAGCCTTATAATCTTCCATCTCAAACTTATTTAACATCTTTTTTATATACTTAACCTATGAACTAAACATACCTTTTTTAGATTGACTGATTTGAAGTCCAAGAAAGAAGGACAATTCTCCAAGCATAGACATTTCAAATTCTAACTTCATCACCTATGCAAAAGCCTTAGTCATGTTCCCATTAGTTTTACCAAATATTATATCATATACATAGAATACAAATATCAATTGATGATCATTTTTAGTCTTGACATATAGGTTACTATCTACAACTCCTCTCTTGATACCTTAGTCCAAAAAGTACTTGTCTAGTCTAGCATACCAAGCTCTAGGGGCTTGTTTTAGACCATAAAGGGCCTTATTCAACTTTAATACATATTCCTTGTTATCAATCAATATGAAACCCTCCGGTTATTTAATCTATACTTCCTCTAAGTTTCCATTTAGGAAAGCTGACTTGGCATCCATTTGGTATATGTTGAAGCCTTTGAAACCTGCATAGGAAATAAACATCCTAATGGCCTTTAAACTTGCTACAGGATCAAAAGTTTCCTTAAATTCCACTCCTTATACTTTATCATATCCTTTGCACACAATTCTATACTTGTTTATAGTGACCTCTCCATTGTCATTCAAATTTTTCCTAAAAACCCATTTTGTACCAATGATGTTTTTGTCTTTAGGCCTAGGTACTAACTCCCAAGTTTCATTATTTTCAATTTGATTTAACTCCTCATCCATTGAATATAAACAAAAATTAACTTCACATGCTTATACATATATTTTACGTTCAAATTTTGAAATTAAGGAAATATTTTTGTGATTAGCATCACACACCATTCTTCTCCTTGTTTGTATACTTGCACTTTTGTTTCTAATGATCTGAGATTCAAGATGATCCTTTTGAATATTCCTAGAAGGATCTTTCGATTCCTTTCTTTCCTTAATTTATTATTCATCCTCATATAACTCTATTGCTCCATCATTCTTTGACTGAGAATATGATTTATTTGTCTCATTAACCTTCACATTTTCACTCTCCACTATCTTTTGCAACCTTTTGTTATAAAATATATAGGCAGTACTTACTGATGAATATCCAAAGAAAATACCTTCATCAGACCTTGAGTAAAACTTACATAGGTCTTCCTCATCTCTTTTGATATATAATTTACTCCAAAAGACCTTAAAATGTTCAACACTTGTAGGTATACCATTACATAATTCATATGGAGTCTTATCACCTTTGATCCTAATCTGACCTCTATTTAAAGTGTAAACTTTAGTCCTCACAGCTTCTCTCCAATAGCCATCAGATAACTTGGACTCATTCAACATGGTCTTTTCCATTTCTTAAACTATTCTTTCTTTATTTCAACCACCCCATTCTATTGAGGCTTTTTAGTATATGATAACTATCTTCTTATTTCATTAACCTCACAAAACTCATCAAACTAATTTGACCAAAACTCTCCTCATTTGTCAAACCTAAGACACTTTATCTTCACATTCGTCTCATTTTCAACCAAAGCTTTGAAGGTTTTGAACTTACCTAGAGCTTATGACTTCTCCTTTAATAATTCTACCCAAGTCATTCTTGTAAAGTCATCTATAAGAAACATGAAGTAACTGTCACCTTGAATACTTTGAATCCTTGTAGGACCATATAGATCAATATGAATTAGTTCTAAAGGTCTAGTATTAGAATATTATTTAGACTTAAATCTCCCTCTAGTCTGCTTACCATGTTGACATGCCTTGAAAACATCATCTGCATGTTTAGATATTTTGGGCATATTCTTCACAAATCCCTTGGAGTTGATCTTGACTAGATTGTCAAAGTTCATATGACCTAACCTCCTATGCCATAGCCAAATTTCATCTAACTTGATCATAAAACACTTCTCTTTTGTGATCTCATTTAGTACATAGATATTGTTCTTAGTTCTCTTAGTTTTTGCAATCAGTATTCTTAATTTTTCTCTCCTTATCCCACATCCTTTGTCATGAAATGTTAGGGTATGTGCTTGGATGCACATTTGACTTACACTCAAAAATTTGTGTTTCAATTCATCTACATATAAAACATTTTCTATCTTGGTCTTCCCATTGTCCAAGATCAAAACACCTTTGCCAACTATGTTAGTAGATGTGTTATCCCCAAACCTGACTAAACCTATGGCATTCTTATTTAAAGTGATGAATTTCCTTTTATCTCCTATCATGTGACTTGAACAACAACTATCTAGGTACCACTTCAAATTTTCATTCTGAGGATGAAAAGAAGTTTGGGCTATCATAGATTCTTCTCCTCTAGATTCATACTTCTCTTTTAATTTACCTATAGGGTCTGCATTCTTGATCCATTATCTAGTGTCATGGCTCCATATCTTCTCAACATGACTAGTTTTCCTTATATATCTTATACTACACTCTCTTGTAATGTTTCATCTTTGGTTACAGTTATAGCATAAGATTCTACTTTTCTATCTATAGTTAATAGCTCTATGTCCAAATTTACCACAAGAGAAACAATAACCAATGAAGGAATTCACATAATATGATTTTTTAAACTTATTTTTATTTTGATGAACATAGGATGATACACCAATGCCTTTGATATCTTTTTATGGAGAAAAACCCTTCTTGGCTTGTTGATAATTGACTTCAAACTTGACAATTTTTGCATAAGTCTTGATTCTACCAATTTCATCACTCTTTATTGATCAATGTCTTTTGGAACCTGAATATTCTTGAAATCCTTTTTTTCTTATATAAAACCAAGACCTCTCATATCATAAAATGATATTTGACTATCCAAAATATTGTTAATATTTCTAGTACTTTCCTCAAATTTTTGATAAGTCCTTATCTTGATTGCATCTTGCTCAACTTATGCCTCTAAAATCCTTATTTTCATTTTAAGTTGGGTGTATTATTTCATATGATCCTTATCTCTTTAATAAAATTCACAATTTTTTTCAATGACTATGCATATATCCTCATTACATTCATAGAAAACACTTTCATTGCCAAGATCCACACATGTGTTCCAAAGATCTCCCTTAGACTATTAGGTCTACTCAAAGGACCAAACTCTGATAATTTTTTTTGGAGTTATAACCACTAAGTTTGGGGTATGAATTATTGTGAAATATCCTATTTAAATTACTTATATATTTTACCAATCAATCAAATGGATCTTGGTAATTCCAGATATAGTAATGCATAAACAATCATTCATATGAGCAAGAAGTGGAAACACAACACATAAACACAATATATATGTGGGAAAACCTCTTGGGAAATAAAAAAATTTGATGAAAAGATTTTAATACAGTCATATAATAAATTAATCAAACTTTTAGATAGGCACCAAACCCACAAGGAGCACCAACCCCTCACTAGTCAAGCACCAACTCAATTAGTCCTCTAGCAAGCTCCAACCTATAAGGAGGCTCCAACCCCCTAAATAAACAAAAATAAACTCAAATAACTTTAATATATGATCCCCCTTGGACACATATTTCTTAATCAACTTAATATTACCACATTATTTTTCTCTTCTCACTCTTATTTATCTCCCAAACAACCTATTAGGCCTTCTCACTCAACTAATCCTTTCCTTGGTAGAATTAAGTCAAATGACCTTCTTCATAATCTATAGGAAAAAAATTATATATTCATGAAATATCCATCAAAAATATTTTATTATCTTCAATCCCTTTACCAATTTTCCAAATATCTATATCATTTTTTCATATGCTTAATTCTCTAACTAGTCAAATTAGGCCTATTAAGCCTTGTCTTTATACTTGACTCTTGCTCTTACCCATCTTGGTTAGACAAGAACCCACCATACTTGGATCTCCCTTTAAATATATCGATACACACATTTCACAAGTGAAATAACCAACACATAGGTTATTCATTACCCTTAAGGACCAAAACCACCATTAGGCCTAATAGAGACCTAATGCAATTAGGCCTTCTCTACGCACATGTTTCACTTAGACCTCCTTGGACAAATTTGAGCATAAAAATAGATGAAACACTTTTAAAATGACTCAAATAAACCCCTAATAATCTCATATTATGTCCCAAACACCATATGGCTCATTTCACTCTTTGATCTACCTACTTAATTCTACTCTCAATTAAGCCTTCTAACTGCCAAAAAGTCTATCTTAAAAATATGATGCATACACTCAAATTTTCCACATAACCCAAACATTAAATAATATTAATATAAAATAAATTACCTCAATATCAACATCATGTTTATTATAATACACCAAATATGTAAAAATACCTCTAACTGATCAACTTCATATGCTTACTCAAAACTGTACAGAGGCCTTAAGAACCTAGTCAAAAGCCTTTGAATTTACATAACTTCATAGGAGTTTATAAAGAATAAAAATGTGTTAAAATTAACCTATGAGACATCATTAAAAACTTAATGTGCATTTGACTCATAAAATCTAAGCAAAAAGACTCAAGAACAACATCTCACACATACACGTAAAACTTCTTGTAGTACCAAAAACACAGTCAAGAAGATCAAGTCTTAGAACACATGTGGGAACACTTTTATGATCTTAAAATGGATTTAAATTAATATTAATAATCCTTATAACATATTTTAATATATATTTTACAATATTCAATATCAATATTGGTCTTACAGGCCAATCTCACATCTTTACCCTACATAGACTTCACTGTGTTAGAAAGGTCACTTTGAGGACAAAATTTTTCTTGTGTATGAGCATCATAAATAATTAAATACCAAATATATATATATATATATATATATATATATATATATATATATATATATAATTTTTATTTAATAAATAACCCATGCATTTTTATCTATCCCTAATCCTCTGCAACCAATCCCTAATCTCATTCTCATTCTTGCCTAGTTTTCTCACTATCTTGCTCATTAAGCCTGTTTAACAATAGGACAACTTCCATGACCATTTTAGCATATTTTATTTCTAAAAATTACTTATAATATTACATGATAATAAAAAACTTCTCACACATCATCCTCCATCTATTTTCATTATTTGACCTAGTCAACCCTGCCTGCTACATCAAAATTAAGAGAAACAAGGGTTTTCTTGTAGCTTCTACTCACTTTCATGACAAACAAAAACCACTTGGATAAACCTGGAAGAGTCCTTTACATGTTAAAAATATAAATCTAGGTAAAAAAATTATTCTAATCCATAAATTATAAGATCTATCCTATTGGGTCATTATAAGGGTTTGGACTGGTTTCCCTTCTTAGTAATCATTCATAAAAAATTACACCTTAGCTCTAAAAACAATGATAAGAAATTAAATATAGGGACATTACCCAAATTTCATGAACTTATAGGGTCTGATTCAAAGGTTTCACATGCCAACAAGTATAAGAAATTCCTTCTCGGCTCTACAACACCCCATTCTGTGCACAAAAAGGATCTCAACACTAATTTTCATGCTTTCTTCTTCAGTATATGACCTTAAAATTTGTAAAACATATTTAACACAACCTATCACACATCTTTCAATGTTCTCAATATATTTTTCGCCTTGGTAAATGAACTTGACCACTCATTCGGCCATGTTAGGTCTATTTGCACACTAGGCCTTGAACTACCAGTCATATTTAGACCATGATCACACATTGAAACCTATTTTAATTCTCACAATACCTCATCCACATGTAAAATTAACTCATACCATGCTCACACACTACCAACCTTCTTCACACAAGTCTCATATTTCTTAACTCATCATGTTACAAGACATATGCCTCCTCACTAGGTCTCTTAAGTACATGGCTTATGAACTCAACATCAAAATAAAAAACAATGGAAACATAGAATGACATAAATTAAAATTTCATGACATCAATGACAACTTTATACATACCTTAGAACACATTCTCAACAAACCTAGAGGTCGATAGCTTTCAATTGGATGATATATTTTATAATTATTCACACCAGGATGTAATTTTTGTGTAGACTTATCATTTTTAAATTATTCAATAAAATATTTAATCTATTAAGTATAAAAAATAATATATAACTCTTGATCAACCTTAATTTAATAATTTTTAGGAACACAAGAAAAACACATAGCTTTATTATTATCAATAGACTCAATGGATCCATTAGATACAAAAAGGGATTGGTATAATGAAAATAAAGCTTGTATGATCTCTTTAAGGTTTTTATACAAAACACCCAAAATATAAAATGAAAATATTTTATATTTAGTATGTTTATAATTAAGGATTTTGAAATATTATTTAGTCCCTTTGTCTCCCTACTTGAGGCACATGAGCCTAGATATTCCCCTAGCAGCTTGAGCAAGATAAGTTTGGTAAGCCCTATGTTGGTACTTAACTTCATTTAGTTCATTAAATAATACATTATCATATGGATATTTTTATATTTTTTCTTTAATAATGATCAAATATTACTAAAATTTACTATATTTATTTCATCTGATTATATCTTCACTTTACCAAAACCCATCAAAAAATTTTGACGGGAGTTGATATATTGAATCTAAGTGTTAGTTGTTGAACGGAGAGAATGATTTTTTTGGAAATTCACCATGTGGTCCTCAAATATTGTAGACAATCCTTGCCCATCAAATGGGACACATTCAATTTATATATCCCTTTTTGTTCATTAGCCACTATAATAGGAACCAAGGCTACCTCAAACATTATCTCAATTAAAAAATGATATGAGAGAGTGCATGGAAAGACTTTGAATAGATTATCCCTATCAACTAGAGGAAGAATAAAGTGTTCTTTATCAACCAAAAATCTATCAAATCTTGAATTTATAATCTATCAAGTTAGAGAGAGTGTATGGAAAGACTTTAACTAGATTATTCATATTAACTAGAGGAAAAATAAAGTGTTCTCTATCAACCAAAAATCTATAAAGTTTTGAAAATATAAAATCTAAATATGTTTTCCCTAGTATGTTTAGCGTTAAGGATTTCAAAAAATTATTTATTCCTATTCATTGAAGGTAGAGAATTTTTTTTCTTTGGAAATTCACCACATGGTCCTCAACCCTTATAGACAATCCTTGTCCATTAAATGGGACACATTCAATTTATATAGCCATTTTCATTCATTGGTCACTATTATAGGAACCAAGGCTACCTAAAACATCATCTCAAGTAGATGATGATTTGAGAGTGTATGGAAAGACTTTGACTAGATTATATCTATCAAAGTTAGAGGAAGAATAAAGTGTTCCCATCCTAATTATTTTGCCATGTGTACCAAACACCTTGGTAGAACTTAACCAACACACATTAATAATTATGTTTTATTTGGGAAACCAATCACAATTTTTTTTATTTAGCACTTTTTGGTATGATTTATGTGATTTGTGGACAATGTATACCCCACTAATTTGTGCATGTTAGTTAGTCACAATTTAAAACCATTACTATCCTTCTTACCCTTGAACAAGGGATCAACCATCCTTAACAATATTTTTATCTCAATCCACTAGAATTGTTCATTAGTATTCCATGCAAAAGAATGGCATTCAAGTTTATATTCCTTATCCTCAACCATATTGAAATCCCATAAAATGATCTAATGTATATATTTAAGATTATTGAAAATCCAACTCTAGGCGCAACTTTCTCTTTGTAATCATTAGACACATAGAGTGAACATATTCCAAACTCATGCTTACCAAGTTGTAGTGAAACCCAAACAATCCTATTAGAAGGGGAACAAACAAAATATTTAAAAAAAAGAGGCCAATTATTGTTAACAAGAATGGCAACACCTCATTAACCCTTCCATGTTTAGTGACAAAAAAATGCCCTAGGCTAGATAAAAGAAAGGGATAGTTCAAGGCATGACCAGTGGACTTGACCTCTTTCAAGAGAAATAAATCCATACCCTCTCTAGACCTATAAAACCTTCTAGAAATAGCTCTTTTATCTTGTGCTTCAAGGCCTCTAACATTCCAACTTATAACTTTCATAATTTAAGGGGAAGGAACACCAAGAGGATTACTATTTCCTGCATTCTTTGACAACCTCCCAAAACACATTGGAGCTTTCTCCTCCCTACCTCTCTTTCATGTATTATCAACCATCACATTCTCAACAAATTTTCTCTTTCTGAGCTCTTCATTCATCACCAAAGGTGAATCAGGGTATCAAAACCTCCATAATTTTTCAATCCTTTAGACCTATGCTTAAACTTGGCTCCATTAGACTTGAGGGTTTTTTATATCCCAATTGTAACCTCCATTTTCACCTTGATTTGGAAATGTAATAGAGAAAGTGAAGGAAAGGGAACCCAACTCACCCTTGGATTAACATTAGAAGATAGTTTCTCCCATTCTTTCAAATGCACCTCAATAATTTCATCTGCCTTAGTAGAATCTACATATTCTTTGACTTCACTCTTGATGATGGTTTCTATATTAAAACAAAAAATAACCTCATATGCTTTAGAGACTCTAGCTTCTTTCATCGGTTGAATTTCTATTTCCACCCAACGAGGGGGAAAAGTAAGGGAGGTTCAATCTCGAAGGGATTGTTTGGCAAAGAGGAAAATTTTATAATGCCAACCAACCCAACAAAATCAGACCTATAAATTTGGGAATAGACATAAGAACCACCTTAGCTCTAAAAATATTCACACACACAATAGGAATATCCCCACCCACTAAAACGGCAGAGCATCAACCACCAAAGAGACCTCAGGAGGAGTAATCACAGGTTATGCAACAGGTTGGGCCTTTTGAGATGCCCATATTTATTACAAATTAAAAAGTGGTAATCCCTCCCAAACTTGAAATAAGGAACATAACTTCTTTATCATGGAGTTGAACAACTAGGGTTTCAAGGAGAGAAGCAGAAGGTTTCAAATAAATTAGAAATTTAGAATTCATGTGAAATAGGGTTAATATAGATTATTCAAATTCCAAGACATCTTTGAAGAGTCTAAGAAACTAAGGAAGGAGGTGCCAAAATTGTATCTAGACATTAGAAACTTCCACCCATTTCAGTGAAACTTGTAGCACAAGCTTACCCGAAATCATTTCATGCACTTACGACAAGGGTTTAAAATTTGACCTTCCGACATTTTTAAAGGGCCTAGAGGTTGCCATCCTTTGCATATTTGAGTTATTAAAAAAAAAAGACACATGGATGTATCATATGACAAAAAATGACATACATCCCAAGCTTTCCCCCCAATCATCAAAATACTTTACATAAGGTAATTTGTTCTTGTTTAAACAGACAAAGGAGATACACACACTTTTGATTCTTGCCTCTTATTTATTTAGCACATCAACCATGACATCATTAGGAGATTGGGTTAGTGATGAATCTTTGGTAGAGGGCTTACCTAATGAGACATATTTTCCTTCTTCACCTTCAACCATTTCTGTCTTATATCCATGGTTGCAAACTTTGAACTCAACACCGACTTGAATATCCACAGAAGCCTCTTTGCGCACCACGTCTCTAATATATTTCTTCTTAGCATTTATGCTTTGGATAGCCTCAACAACACCACTCTTAGCAAAAGGGTTCCCATAATCAATGCCAAAATTACTGTTGGCCACCTTCAAATCACTAATAAATTTTCCAATGTGCAAGAAGCATAAAAAAATTAATCTAAAGTTTTAGTTTAAAGTCTTAGTGTTCCCTTAAAAGTCACCTTGGCCAAGCAACAAGTGGAACAACTCAACACACAACAATCAAATTGGCACAATAAAAAAGCACACAAAACAAGGCAAAAAAGGACACATAGACCAAGAAAGGACTAAGAGAAGAACCACGTAGAACAAGGCCACAAGTGAAGGAAGTTTGAAGGTGCTCTCATGGAAGATGAATTTTCATCTCCTAAAGTAAAGAGGAAACTTGTTTAATATGAATGCTAGATTAATATTTATTTCAATGCATTATTTGTCAAACATGTGGAAATACAAAACATTATATAATGAGAACCCAACAACCACTGGGTTCTAAACTAACTTAATATTTAAGTAACAATATTGGAAACTTAACGGTCACTAGAATTGTGAAATATTGTGTATTGAGAAAAGGGGTATAAATGATTTGTCCTAAACTAATGGAACATGGGAGTGGAATCATAAAGCAAAAATAGTAGTAGGAGATGGCATAGGAAAAATCAATGCACAACAATTAATTAAACGGTATGACTTATTTGTAAGGGGGTAAGCTCCTATCTACACTTAACATCAATGTTGATTTATCGTCCTCTATTTTTGAGTGGTTATTATAGCTTTAAAAAATTGCAATTAAAAAAAATTAGTGACGTTTTCAAGTTTGAAAATGGATTATTCTAGATAAAGTTATAAAATCTTTGTTTTTCATAGGGCCCAAGTCCCACATATTATTTATATTCAAAATATTTATTCGCTTACTAGAAGCTCAGCGAGAGAACATTAAAAACCATCATAAAAACAAAAAGAATAAATTTCTTAATTATTATTAATATAAAAAATAGGTTAACTATTTTGGAAAAAAAATAAATTGTGAAAAACATTGTACATCGAAAGAACAAGAAGCACTATATTAAAAAAACTCGATTACAATGGAATTTTACATTAAGTGGCTTCCACCAATATTTGAAAAGAAGTGCAACATCAATTCTCCTCTTCTAATTGTTTTGTAAAAACCCAGTGTCTATAATCCACTACCTTAAACAGATTACTTCAACATTTCATAGTCCATTTAACCTATACTCACACAGCATAGTGCCCTCAGCTTTACGGCACATATACAAAATGGCATGCATCGTGACCTGAAACACAACCCACAAAGCACAAACAAATAGTGGTCTATCATAAACATTGAACAAAACATTTAAACAAAAAATTCCAAATAAGTTGACCAAAAGGAATATAAAATCTCTGTTCAATGGAGGGAATTCTTGAGGTATTCCAATTCTAAAGAAAACGAAAACAATAAATATAATATATTGAATTGTATAATATTTACTTATTCGGGATTCATTTCTTTCTCTTTTATGATTTTATGATTTAAATAATATTTTTTTTCAAATATTTTTAAACACATATCTTATTATCTCAAGTCCAATACACCTATTCATAGAATTGTGGAAACAAGTTCAGAATTTTAATAAATAAAAACCAAAGTTGAATTTTTAACGAAACTAACTTGAATAGCTGCAATAACAATCCCAAGACACCAATATAAATTTACCCCGGAGGTGCCACAAAATAAATATAATTGATATTGGAACAATTTTTAGATCCATGTAAGAAACATTAGTTAATTTGATAACAACTTTAGCGTATATGTGGCAAGGTCGTTGTGCGTTAAAGGCGAATGACAACTTCTCTCGGATTTATCAGGTAGAATAAATTATTAGCCTACTACCAAAAAAAAATATTACCAACCAAAGATTAACCAAACAAAACAAATATTAGCCACCTAATAAGAATTACCAAGCAAACAGCGTATTAGCTTTGTTTTGGATCGACAGACGTACTTGGATTGTTTTCTGTGACATAAGCTGCAGAATTGAAAAAGCAGGAAGCTCCATTGTGCTTATTGTTCTGCCAGTAGCTGTTGAAAGCATAGGAGGCATGGGAGGCTAGTGTGTTGGGAAGATAACAGGTGTGGTTCTCTTGAATTGCAGTGCAGTCAGTCCCATTCTCTCCACAAGCCCAATTGAAGGGACCCTGCAAAAGATCAGATGGTACCTGTGAATCTGCTACACACCATTGTGCAATGTTTCCGTCTGTACAATACAAAGCAATTCATTAATCTCTCATCCATTCAAAGCACATGAGACTTGAAAAGAATAAATGGGTATACCTGTTAGAGAAGTTGTTGAAAGAAACAGAATTAGTGATATGACTATCATAGCAGGCTTGCTGAGGATAGAAATGTCAATCTTTTGAATGCCCATTTTCACCATTTTGAGGGAATATTTTTCTGCGAGTGAGAAATTTCGGCAACAATGCAATAGGCCTTACAAACAAAATACTTAACACTTTAGTTATAGTCCAATGGAGAGTTGAAGGCAATGGATTTTGGTACAAGGCTTTCACATATGTGGTGCCTGTGTTTGAGGACATCAAAAGTGAGAAAAGTGTTTCGCACCAACCTATTCACCACTTTGTCGTTTAACCAGTCAGTTTTAAGAGGTGGTACAAGGAAACAAATCGTGTGTTCAGAAAATACAATGAGTGTAAGGTTCTTTCGCTCTGTGCTACTGGGGGGTTAACTCGCTCAGGTTGAAGTTTTTTTGGATTGTTTAAAAAAAAGGTAATAATTTACAAAATATACAATGAGTTTAAGGTTCTTTTGCTTGTTGGTAATAATCTACAAAATATATTATCAATAAGGATCATATAGTGGTTAGTAGTTTCTTTTATATTGATTATGATTGAGTATTTGTTAGAAGTATAAGAATTACATTATGGCTAGTCTTGTTAATAAATATTTATTTGTTGAGATATAATTATGTGAAAATGCTTATGGTTGTATGAGATTTGAATTCATGTAATAATTGAAACAGTAAAATGTGATCCCTATTGTTTAGAAGAATGTTTAAAATGAAAGAGCTTTAAGACTTGTTTATATTTGTATCATTTGATAGAGAGCTCGTTGGTTGGTGGAGTTTGTGACTTTGTGGCTAGTGTTGATGTGACATGTGGCCAATTCTAGTGTCACACATTTTATCACTCTTCACAATGATCTAAAACAAGTTTGCCTCGATACATAGATGTGTTAGTGAGTATATTCTATGTTTTATTGTTTATGAGGTCTGCAAAAGCCACACATCTTAAGTCACAATGATGGCACCAAATATGAATTGCTTAGCCACTATAACGACTTCCATACATGAAGAGAGTATATTAGGTCTATTTATGCATTTATTTTTTGTCTAGAAAAAATTCATTTAATGATTGGAACATATAAATGTGAATGTTTTAAGCAAAATGTAGTAAGCGTTGTGATGTCCTTGTAGTACCTATTACTTAGAGGAATATTTAGAGGGATAGAGCTTTGAAACCCTTTTAGCATTGTATCAAAATGTTTTGACACAAAAGATTATGATATTTAGCAAAGAGCTTATTGGTTGGAGAATTCATGGAATGCTTTCTCTCAAACTTAAACTTTGTGGAGTTTGTGACTACGTAGCCAATGTTATTGTGACATGTGTGGCTAATTCTGATGTCACGTACTTGGTCACTCTTTGAAATGAATTTGAAACAAGTTTACCTCCATGTGCATATGTGTTAGAGAATATAATTTGCATTTTATTGGATTTTAGGTCTGCAAAAGTCATGTTGCTTAACTCAGAGTGATGGCATCAAATATAAATTTCTTAGCCACTATAATGCTTCCACACATTAAGAGAGTGTAATGGGTCCATTTATTGTATTTTTTGGGGGGCCTAAAAAAATGATGTTATGCAAAGGTATAGCTATATCTTGAAATGTATATGAAGGTGTAATTTGGTAAAATGTTCAAAGAAAGAGTTATTGTGTTTTGCATGATATTTAGATGGATAAAACTAAGTATGACAATTGATTGAACTATTATTTATGAGTTACTCCACAAAGCCAACAATTTTGTTCAAAGAAATACCATGTTGGTTGAAAAGTTAATTCACTATTGAACAAAGAGAATGCAAATTAATTCAAACTCGACAAATTAGAACAAAATGGTATAAGCTAGATGTTTTGAACTTTGTAGTTTAGTATATGGAAATAAACTTAAAGTGTATATGCCCAGTACAATATTAAAAAAAAAGCATTTTGCCAGTGCCACCATTCTCTTACCTCTCAAGTCCCAATATACAATATAACAAACTATTCCTTGCTCCCAACACAAAAAAATGCATATGATGAGACAAGACAATGTACATGATTATAGCTATGTATATTATCTAAGCTTTTATTTTTATTTTTAAATTTTATTTTTATGTTTCCCATGTGTAAAATTAATTAAAAATCAATAACCAGAATTTATGTATATTTATTATTTTATTTACTTAAAGAAATAATTTTTACTATTTTAAAAATCAATCTTCTTTGAAATCAATTAATATTAAAAGATTTTTTAAAAATATAATAATAATTTTAATTATTTTTTTGATATAAATATAATATTTTATAAAAATATATAAAAAAAAATTTCTTAATTTTTAAATGTTAAATTTTACAATTATTAAAATAATATATTTTATCAAATATTTTTATTAATTAAAAAAAATAAAAATTGTTCAAATAAAATCTATAATCCCATACCTTAACGGAGGCTTTTAAAAAAAAAAACACACACACTCATATTCACATGTGACGACCAACCTTACATAATTTATAAAATTTATTTTGATAATTTAAGGCATTCCTTGGTGTATTTGCAACAGTAATTTGTAAGTTACTAATGATGTCAGTCACGGTTGCTTGTTAATGTCTACTTATGGTCTGGTGAGTGATTTTTAAATATAATAAATATAGTTACTATTTTATACGAAAAGAAAGTTAACAATAGGCATATAGGGTGAATATTGTATTAGAGATTTGAGTCTTTGTGCTGGAAATAATTGTAATTCTGGGAACCAACTTTACATGTTATTAAAAATGAGTTATAGAGAAATACGTGTAATTAATTTTCTCAATCAATAGAATTAATAACTGGTTTTTATATTGTAAATCTCTCCCAATAATTTAGACTCAGTAACACATTCAAAGCTATGACAATTATTGCAATGAAATTTTGGAATGATATGAGATGATTATTAAGAGTATATAAATGATTTTGATATATTGTTAGGATTTTATAAATATTTTTGGTAAATGGTTATCAATTAAAAAATGATTTATTAAATATATTTTCTTGTTTTTGTTTTCTCATTTATTATTATAATTTTGCATGTTATATGTTGACTTTCAATTTTAGTTAAGGAAAAGTTCACTTAAGTACTATTTATTCGATAAATTATTCATGGAAGAAGTTCCATTTTTCCTACATAAGGTCATGCGTAAGCATATTTATATGATAGAGTTGTACAAAACTATAACCTATTTGATGAAGTCTTGGAAAATATATTTACATGAAAAATATGGTCATAAAGGAACTTGGGTTTTTCACTAAGTCAAGGCACGTATAAGAAAGAAGAATCACACAATAATAAAATACCTCCTAAAGTCTCCACATACAAGGTGCGCCAAAGTTAATCATTATCCAAATGATTACATATCAATAAATCTCAAAGAGTTAATTTGTGCAAAGCAAAGAGTCAAAAAGAAAGGGCAAGCAACATTAGTTGACACAAAGTAACAAGACACAAAGTAAGGAGATACAAAGCACACATTATGGGAGGAAGTCATTAGGATAAAGACAACTAGATTTTAGTATTATGAGGTGGAATTGAGAGCACGACAGGGGTTTTGTCTATAAAAACCTACCTTGCCATTTGTAAATGGGTTGGAGATTATGATTATTACTAGATGTTTTGTTATTATTGTAGTATAGGATTTTTGATGTATAAGTTCTCATCATTGGATCTTGACTCACCACTGTAACACTTACACGATGATGTATTTGAGATAATTTTATGAATGAATATGGTTACCTTATGGAGAATAACATTTATTGTTGAATAACGATGCATGCATGCACTATCTATTTATGTTTTGGAGTAGTTATGTGTTTATGTGTTATATGTTCCTTTCATCTGGGATTATTGGTTGTCATATGTTTGTATTATTCATATTTTACCTAATAAGACTTTGTGTAGATACTAAAATCTAGTATTAAATACTTGATAATGTTAGTTTTGGCATACCTTTACCTCACATGAATTGTGCAAACACATATAACTTTTATTTGTCTTTTTCTCACACCCACATGCCTTCCATGGGCCATCTTTTTTTTTATTTTCTATAAATCACCTATAAGAATTCCCTAGTATGTGTCTAACCTATTCAAACTCATATTCAGACTATCCCCAGATCATTAGATGAATATTCTTTCCCTATGGACCAAATCATCAAATTTAAATTGTACTAAAATTTTGGATTGATCCAAACTTAATCGATTTGTCTCATGTCAAACAATGGTCACTTTTGAAATTTAAATCTCTTTTTTGGATCAACTCATACATTTCACATGTTGATGGCATGAAAAAGTACCCAAAGAGTCCCATATAAATATATAATAAGTATAAGCCTATTATTACATAATATTTATTAAGGAAGCTTGCTATACACATCTGTACATTCAAAGTGACTGCCCTTTTTTATAATTCAACCATCAGCCATAAGAAATAGGTTTTAGCCGAGTTTAAAACACCTTTTAATCATGAAAAAATAGAGCTAAGCAAATATAGACTCAAAATAACATCAACTTCCTAATCTAATCAAGCAAGATACCTCCAATTGATCTTAAAAGGAGAGAAACACACCTCCGCTTACCATGAAGATCCCCTTGTTGTGTTGATTTACTCATATTTGTAGATGATTATAATTGCTCAATTGGACACATGCAAGCATTTTGGTAACATGTCTCCTTAGAGTGATGAAAATTGCTTGATGATGTTAATAGCTAAGATCTCACAATGGCATAATCTCCTTAGGCTCTCTTGGCTTATTGGAAATGATGGTGAGCGGTTCAATTTATATATTTTTTATGGGGTAAATGGATGGTTATATTTGATTAGAGATGGAGGGATAGGATTAATTCAGCATCCTCAACCAATTGGCAGATAAGTGTCATCCCTTCACCCATATATTAAAGAAGGGAGCCTATTTTGACTAGAACTCATAATGTTAAAAGTTTTTTGATAATCTAAAATAATAGTTGGTGAAGCCTCCAGTCTTATCACCACCCATCTTAGGAAGGTTGTTACTATTGTATATATGTACTACACCTTGTGCTATAGGGGCCTTACTAGCTCAGCATAATGATGAAGGTAAAGAAAGAGAAATATATTATCTAAGCATAAATTTAATCTCATATGAGCTTAACTACACCCCTATTGAAAAATATTGTTTGGTCATAATCTTTACCTCACAAAAATTCAAACACTATATGTTGAACAACCAAGTCAAGATCATAACAAAGATTGATCCCCTTAAGTACATGTTATCTAAATCATCTTTAAATGGTAGAATGACCAAATGGATCATGTTACTAAGTGAATTTGATACAGAATATGTTAATCAAAATTCCATTAAAGGACAAGCCATTACAGATCAATTTGTAGCAACACCTATTACAGACACCAAGCCTTTAATCATAGCTTTCCTAGATGAGTCTATACTAGCTACTAAAGAGTCAAATGATTGGAAGTTATATTTTTATGCCTCTTTTACCATGCATGGGTGGGATCGGGAATCCTTTTGGTAACCCCACAAGGTGACCTAATCCCTAAATCTTTTCGATTGCTTTCCCATGCACAAATAATGTTGTTAAATATGAGGCATTAGTTACTAACTTGCCATCTAATGGAATATCCAACATCTTCATGTCTTTGGTGATTCCCAGTTGATTATAAAATAAGTGAATGAAGAGTTCTAGACAAAAGATGATAAATTACTTCCTTATAAACAATTTTTTGATCAATTGAAGCAAAATTTTAAGTTTATAACTTTTGAGCAAGTCCCTTAAGGAAGTAACAAAGTTTCCAACTCAATGGCCACTATTAGTTCTTTGATAGATCTTATAAAAGATGTAATTGAAGGCAACTTTCTAGTCAAATAGTTGTCATTGCCCACTCATCAAGTAATGGCTCATTATCAAATCTATGCCATACTTGATCCCATTCTACCCTGCTACCATGAGATTTACACTCACCTCCATGATAATATTCTACCATCAAACCTCAATTGTCACCAATGTAAAACCTTTATCCATCACATATCATGTTATACCATCCTTGGTAGAACATGTATACACATAATATTTTCAAACTTTTATCACTTATTAACACTTTGTATCTTGCAGGAACCCGTCAAGTTTCAATCTCTCTGAATGTATGCCTTAAGGGGTGCATTGAGAAAGGGGTGAGTAGACCATTAGTGCTTCGTAAGATTGTTTTCCTTTTTTCCACTTGCCATCTACACACTTGTCTCCTCAAAACCATTTACCCTAATCTTATTCTTATCATTTTTATCCATTCCAATCATTTATCACATCATTATCCTCATATTCCTTACCTCATCCCCATTTTGACAATTGAAAGTACTAGGTCAACTAGGTTGACCCTGTAAAGTTTTAAATATCTTATTCCTATACAGGGTCGAATGGGTCGACCCTGTAATATTTTGGGGTATTTTTCACTTTAGAGATTTTTAGACCTTTAGCCAACATAGCTCGAAACCTAGTGAATTATCTCCTGAAAACATACATGGTCGAATGGATTAACCTCGTATAGCTAACATATTCAGAAGGATTTAGGTTAAGATCCACCTATATAGACAAATTCATTTATAACCATTTGAGAATATAGAAACAAAGAAGAATAAGTACAAACAAACATCTACTTATTGACCATTCTACTTGAGGAATAAAGCTTAGGGTTCCATACTTTCTTTGGAAATACGTATCTTATCTTGTGGAGAATTCTTTTGGATGTACAAATAGGTTGTGTAGCCTAGCGCTGATTTGTCTTTGTTATCCTTACATACCACAACAATCTCTTTCAAAACACTTTGGTTAAGGGGGATATTAAGGCTCGATGGGTTTGTCTTTAAAGATAAGTATTCCTAACTTTATTTTTCCTTTATAAGAGTAGATAGATGATGCAATTGTGCTTCTCTTACATGCATTAGGATTCCATATACATCGACATAAGTATATGTCTTCTATGCATATTTAGTTTAGTTTTTTTTGTTTCTAACACCCACTTTATACCACAAGCTTTGGTGAGCACTATATTAGATCTACTTGCTTATCATTATAATAAGTGAAATATCAAAACCTAGGACCCCCTTAGGGTTATTGCATGATTGTGTTAGTTTGGAGGCTTTGAAACCCTCCTTAGCATAGTGTATTGTGAGAAGTGATCCACGAATCAGGTCTAGCAGATCCCCATCTTGGTCATGCTCTCACTTAACAAATGTATTCCCAATCAGAAGTGTAGGTATGATCTATCTTCTTTGAGCTAGGATTTATTTATAGACATGATGCATTTATGATTGCATACATTCTAGTGAACTCGATGTGAATTAACCCTTGAAGGATTTGTTCACCTATTTCATTATTTTCATCATTATTTTTATCATATATTTTCCATATTAGGTCGATTGCATCGACTCAACTCTAATTTTTATGCATGGGTTTTCAGGTATAGGCTACTAGATCAACCCAGTCGACCCAACACATGTTATAAGCTTTCCATACTTTTAGTCCAGACTACTAGATCAACCTAGTCAACCAATTACAGTTTATAGACTTTCAGATATCTTGTTCAACATACTAGGTCAACCCAATCAACCCTATATAGTACATGTACTCAACAACATATTCTTATAGAGCTTGATTGACCCAATCGATCTAGTTAGCAGGTTTTGAAAGCATTCCAAAAGGTTCTCTAAAATAAAACTTCATTCTCTACATCTCTGATCCACCAAGGTTCCTTTTTATCCTTCTATCTCTTTCTTTACAATCTTTCCATTCATAGCTTATAGTCTTCAAAACTGCCCTTATACAATCAATTGGATCGACCTTGTCAACCTAGTTCTATATTTTGTGTGTTGTTTGGATAACTAGGTTAACTCTATCGACCCTATTCATTTTCCAATCTTGCTTCTACAATACATGATCGACCCTATCGACCCTATTCTATATTTTGTGTATACATTGTTGATTGCATTGACAATGTACCTTGTTTTAAAGTTAGAATTAACCCTTATATGCTAGTAATTAGCTCACATTTCCTTATTGCTTACATGATTAAAATAGATCACATAGTCTAAATAGGTTTATTTTCAATTAACCGTTTAGTTTCACTATTTTCTATTTCATGCACACACACCCAAATCACAAAATCTAAACAAGTATTTTAACATTTAACTACCCAAGGCCAACCTACTTAGATTTCATCACCAAGGGGAAGCTGACTTGATGTTCTAGTCATGTATAAAGTGTGGTTAATGGTATATTCTATCTAAACACCTAATACCCTTATCAATGTAGTGTGTGAAGTGAAAGGGTAGGCCCCAATACCAAGCCTGTATCATTACTATTATAGATCCCTTTCAGCCCAAACTACATGAAACTATCCTTAGATGGCTTTCTAGTTCCTTACTTATAGACAACTTCCCATCACATTAAAAAAAATCTCCTAATAATCTTATAAATACTCAAGATTGATAATATAGATAGTTATTTACTTTCCAAGTTGATTTCTTACTCTTTGCTCAATTATATTTTGTATTACAAAAACTTGCATTAGCCAACATTGGTGCAATGTTTTGTGTTGTGTGCCTTAATTAGATTGGCTAGCATTAATCTAATTGATTGCTCATTTCCATTTAGTTCTTACTTTTTAAATTACTTGAAAAACTGTATCTTGTTTCAATTCACAATCTGTTATAGGCTTTCTAATTGTCCATGTCTATTGTACTAGGTTGACCCAGTCGACTTTGCACATTTTTCCAACCTCTATTCACTATATTAGATCAACCCAGTTGACCCTATACTATTTCTAGACCTTGTTCACTCTTTTTCCAACCTCTATTCACTATACTGGATTGACCAAATCAACCTTGTACTAGTTATAGACCCTATTTCTATGCTAGGTCAACCCTATACTATTTATGTCATTTCTTATTTCCTTGATTTCTCATCTCTCTTTCTTTCCCTTCATCACAAACTTTCTACTTGATGACAACACTGAGTTATAGTCAATAGACATGATGAACTTTACTAATCCTCATAGGGTCTCCCATAGACAAAGTAGGGCTCCTCTCTTGAATGCTAGTAATGTTCACATTGCCACTCATATAATGAACTATGGGACTCCTAATATCTCTTCACAATGTAATCCTCTTTTCTCATTATAATACCAACCCAAATTAGAGTATAAGCCTAAAATGATCTCCATCTTTGAATTCCTCAACATCAAGGAAAAGATCCCTCAACCATTACAATCTTATGATTAGTGGTCAATCCAAAGAGCATCATTCACCTACTCCTACATTCTCAATTGGATTTGGGGTTACCACTTTCTTTGATTCTCAACCTCTTCCTTTGATTATGACCCCTTATCACACCATGCCCTCTTCTTCTCTAACTTCTTCCACCTCCATGCCTAGTATATCCACTAACATGGTAGGTTCTACATCTAGTGGATCTCTCATAAGATCCATCATCCCTAATTATTCCACTAGTGCTTCGTTTACTACCCAAGGTAATCATGCTTCTAGTGATTCTTCCTCTCAACCATTCACTAGTCCATCTTTTGCTACAAAAGCAAATTTTGCCACTAGTGCCTCACACTCTCATGGTTCATCTCAATCCCCTATCAACACCAATAGTGGTACCCAAGACACTAATACCAACATGAATACCAACTCTAATGCTTCTAACTATGCTAATAAAACACACCAATTATTGTTACAAACACTCAATCAAATGAAATGATGGTGTTATTGATTCTTATGACACCATTAATAATGTTCAAGCTGTCATTCCCAACCAATCCTCAGAACCAGCTCCCCCTTCTCAAAAATATACCAATCCTCACTTATCATCACCTAACAACATTAACATTCACAAACCTATATCTTTAGTTGAATTGCTTAAGTGTCTACTTAGGACTCTTCTAATAGAACTTGACCCTACCCATCCTATGAAATCCTAGTATGATACTAATAAGTTTTTTTGGTTTCATGCTTAGTTGGGGTCATTCTCATGAGACCTATAAACAATTTCATAATATAGCTATGGATTTTCTTCTTGGTCCTAATTTTGATCATGATTCTATCATCTGAAAGCGTTAATAAGCCTATGAAATTGATTTTAAGGATTATAAAACACATGACAAATCTCAAGCCTTAAATCAAGATAATTCTCATTTAGCTATCTACAAAGACCCTCTTCCTAATCATCAACCTATTCAAGATAACCAAGATAATCCTACCCCTTCCACCAACAATATAGAAAGTCTTATTGACCCCACTTCTGAAGAAAATGTGGTTAGCGTGACTAATATGTGAAGGGTGGTGGATTTTATTGATTCTCAACCTATCTACACTCATTCATATTAAATGTATCATGTTATCCAAGATTCTTCCCTAACTCATTTAAATGAGTTGGGGCAAGATGACCTTATAGCTTTTGATGATCTTATTTATGATTTTCCCTTGGATAATACCTCTTATTTTATTTCAACCACCATTATTTCATCTTCCAATATTAATGACAATAAATATTCTACTAACATTTCTTCTACAATTTCTCAAAATCAACCTGAACTAACTAATTCATCTTCAAAACATCATTTACAACCTTGTTCTAAGACTTCTAATTCTTATCAACGAGACATTAACAGTTCATATCCAGCTCCATATAGATCTATCTGATGTTTTAAATTATTCATGTAGGCATATTTATCAGTATTTATGAGCACATGCATGGTGATTTTACATTTACACTTGGATTGGATGTGTGCTCTAATCTTATATTTTATCTATCTGTTATATCGTTTGATATTATGTCAAATTCATAATTTTCTTATAGTGATTTTACCTTTTGTACTATATCTTGCTTATATTGTCATTTATATTTGCATATGATTGTCTTTATTTATCATGGCTTTCTCTTTCTTTCTTGATTTTTTATAAAAACTCTCTTCTTGTGTCTTCATGATTGTTTTCTCTCTTATCTCTATTTTTCATGGATAATTGTCACTGTGACTTAGCTATACCAACCTTGTTCCCTTTCATCATGTTTTCTATTACCATGTGATCAGTTAACAAATAATGTATCTCATTATACATTCCTTATACTGATTCACTTTGGATTTCCTTATTTCCCTTTATTTAATTTTTGTAAACTAAGTATATAAATGGTTGAGATTTGAGATCACATGCTAGTTCATTGTTAAGCCTAAGTATCCTAGTCCATCTTTATCTTTGGTTACTTAGCTTCCTCTAGCCTTAGTCTAAAGATTATTTCATGTGTATCACTATATCTCTCATGATAGGTCATGCCAAATCCATATGGAAGAGGAATCTTAAAAATCCTTACAAAGTTTAAAGCTAAATCATTTTAAACAAAAAGGCAATGACATAAAAGGCAAAAATATTTTTAAAAGTCAAATCACACTAAAAGATGTGATTCAAAGCACATCTCCTTCTTCTATTCGAAGCTCAAACTCCAAATTTGGCCTCATGATAGAGCCAATGTCCTTTGAGGTGTGATAACCTAGTATATTAGAAGAGGAGAATGAAAAAAACTTTTAGTGTTACCTACTTTCTCATGCAAGTACCCAATATTCGTAGTAGACCGATGGCTCTATAAGGGGTCCTGAAGAATGAGGAACATATCATGGGAAGGTAGGTCCATTTTGCTTTTCTTTATACTAATCTACCTTCATTAGTTGATATTAGTAGCACACTTATTTACCTACAAAGCTTTGTGTCTATAGTAAATAGGAATCCTTTGTACACTGATGATCACTAGTCACTTAGTGTCTTCTCATGTCCTTAATATGCCTCTTGCCTCCTAAATTCTTCTCAGAAGATGCTTAAGTCTTGATTTTTACATTCCATTTTTCATTCCATATATCCCTCATATTTCCTCTTGAGAAATATTGATTTGTCTACTGATCACTCCCCTTGAGATCTCATTTGTGAGTTGATTTGTAAGACCATGGATATGACCCAATGTTACTCACAAATCATCATCATAGCACCTTCCTACTACCCACATCCTTTGTTACCTAATTGTCTCAATTATTCCACCCTAGTGGTGGTGTTCCCTTTGTGGAGTTGTAGTGTGAGACCATGGATAAGACCTATCCCTCCTCATGAAGTTTTCCACTAATACAAGTCCCAAACAAAAATTACATGTGTCAAATATGAGGTAATATGTGATTGATTATGAAGTTACATGTCATTGACATGCTTCCCAGCTTGATTTAGTATGTTTTATGCTTACTTCATTTTTATTTTACTTTTGTCTTATTATTTTTTTAGTGCATGTAAGATTCCAACCATTTATTGAATTTGTCATACTTCCCAGCTTGAATTAGTATGACAAATTCTAGACCAAACCTTTTTTTGTTTTTCTCTTATACTTCCTAATGTGATATAGTATGATTAATTGACTTAATTGATTTATTTTTATACCATTTGTTCTCTTTTGCATACCTTCCATTTTATTACATTATTTTCATATTTCCCAATGTGATTTAGTGTGATTTTATTTGTTATAATTTGGTAAAAAAATATTTTGCTTGGTTTAAAAACAAATTCCTTTTTACCATTATTTTGGTACTTTATCCATAATCATTTCTTGTTATTACACATTTCCCAAATTGAAATAGTGTGTAGTACATTTTTGATTGATTATATTTTAACAAGTCCTTTTTTCCTATTTATTTTTAATCATGCATGTGTTCTACATAATGCTAAAAAAGAAACCACATCTCATATATTTCCTATAGCATATACAAAAAATAACTATATACATGTGCTAGAAACCATCCACAACCATAACCATGATAACAACAACATACACAATCAACATCAATATGTCAAAATGATCCATCACACACACACACACACACACACACACACACACACACACACACACACACACACACACACACACACACACACACACACACACACTCCAACGCTAAGGTTGGGTCCCATCCTGTCTATCTCATGGCCTAGCCATGCTACCTGTCAATGCCTCGATCTGACCCCTCCACACAAAATTTTGTAACAAGGTTGTCTGAGAGTTCAATCCATCCACCTATCCCTCTAGATGTGCCACCCATGCCTGTACCTACATCAACTAGGCTAAGGTCAGCATGTGTGTCACTCTCTCCTACTCATACACCTATGTCATATGGGTCAAGGTCACTGTATGTGCCTATGTCATCCACATCACTATATCCAGATTTACAACTCTCTCTTATACTAGGGCTTGTCATGCCCATATCTCTCTTACACCCATCTCTATTAATGGTTGCTTCCTCTTTAATTATGCTTGTATCTACCTCGTTACCTCTCTAGCTAATCTAAACCAAATTACCTGAGCTGGGGTATATGGTATGCTAGGTTCCTCTAATGTAGTAGGGTCATATGGCATCAACACCTCATATAGGATTTCATGGAGTGTTCCCCTAACAAGGGACCCCCATCTGTCCTCCTCTTCCTCTATAACGCCTACAAAATCACACTAGATAGATATTAGATCACTATTATATCTCAAAATATCCATCTATTTCTACTCTATTTTTAAAATAATAAAAATAAAAGTAATAATTTAACCATATTTCTTACCTGTCTATGTATCAGCAACTATGGTCTTACCATCCATGCGACCTCCAAGAACAGTCTCTCCATTTGTGCAGCTTCTAAGAAAATTCTCTGTAGGTCACCTCCTAAATACAAATCATGTTGTCATAGCTTGAGTCTACCTTAGCCTATGCTTGAGTGGCCTTTCAATCATCTATCTCTCCCCTAGCTCCCCTGTTGGTTCATTTGAAATGGTGATAGTCTCAACTATCTCTTATCTTTCACCTACTACCACTCCTGGAGCTCCTCCTCATCTATCCTATCGTTTCCTTGCCATCTTATCTCACTTGGTCTCTTAGATCTCTTTTTTCCTATCCTTCACAAGTCAAAATAATAAATGACTTCTCTTTCTCCCTATATAAAAACACTTTTTAGTAATTCAAATTATTTAATTATTTTCAAGCAGATTCCTTATTTTGCTTATATCTTTGTTTTTATTCATCCATTTTTTGAACCAAAAAATATGTTGGAATCATGATGATGTAGAGAATCATCTCCACTATTATATGCCTATATTTATAAAAAAAATTGATTTTTAGCTCTTTTTGCACTAACTTCTATAGGTTCGCCTAGTGTTCTTCACATTAGATGCCTTCACTTTCACTTGTAGTCTACTTCTTTATATACAACACTAAGGTAAATAAAGGTATATTTTTTTCAATTATGTCCTTTACTTTATATTATTTTCTTCTTACTACACTTTACTTAGCATTAGTATTGTGTGTTATCATGTTCCATTTTTGAAGCACCATCTTGAGTTGCACTTAAGTGACACATGATGAGATTCAAGTGGTGTATATGTATAGACATAATTTTTTTAAATCTTTTATCACTTACTAACACTTTGTATATATCATGAACCCGTCTATTCTCAATGTCTTTGAGTGCATGCCATAAGGGGTGCACTAGGAAAGGGGTGCACTAGGAAAGGGGTGGGCAGACCATTGGTCTTCGTAAGATTGTTGTCCATTTTTCCACTTGCCATGTACGCACTTGTATCCTAAAACCATTTAACCTAATCTTATTCTTATAATTTTTACCCATTATAATAATTTATCACATCATTATCCTCTTATTCCTTGCCTCATCCCCCTTTTGACAGTTGGTTGTACTAGGCTAATCCTATCAACCCTATGTAATTTTTAGCCTCTGATTAATGTACAAGTCAATTGGGTTGACCCTATACTATTTTGGGGTATTTTTCAATTTAGAGCTTGTTATCCCTTTGGCTGACATAGCTTTGCACCTAGTGAATTATCTCTTGAAAACATACAGGGTCAACTGGGTCGACCCCATATAACTAACATATTCAGAAGGATTTAGGGTAAGATTCACCTATATATACAAGTTCATTACCAACCATTTGAGAATGGAGAATATAAGAAGAATAAGTGGGAACAAACATCTACTTATTGACCATTCTACTTGAGAAATAAATCTTAATAATCCATACTTTCTTTAGAGATATGGATCTTGTCTTGTGGAGAAGTCTTTTGGATGCATAGATAGGTTATGTAGCCTAGATTTAATTTGTCTTTGTTATCCTTACATACCACAATAAAATCTTGAGAAGCACCTTGGCCAAGGGAAAGATTGAGGCTCAATGGGTTCATCTTCAAAGGTAAGTATTCTTAAATTTATTTCTCCTTTATAAGAGTAGATAGATAATGTAGTTGTGCTTCTCTTCCATGCATTAGGATTCCATATACATTAACGTGAGTATATATCTTATATGCATGTTTATTTTAGTTTTTTTTCTAACCCCCACTTTGTGCCACAATTTTTGGTGAGCACTAGATTATATTTACTTTCTTATTATTAGAATAAGTGAAATATCAAAACCTAGGACCCCCTTAGGGTTATTATGTGATTGTGTTAGTATTGACACTTTAGAACCCTCCTTGTAATAGTTTATTGTGATAAGTGATCCCCTAATCAGGTCTAATGGATGCCCATCTTGGTCATTTGCCTCTTAACAAATGTATTCCCAATCGTAAGTGTAGTTATGCTCTTTCTTATCTGAGCCAAGATTGATGTATATACATGATGCATTTATGATTACATATAGAAATCTATATCAATGAGGCTATGATGGGACCTTATTAAGATGCCTAACATTAGAAGAGTCCATTCTCACAATCAAGGAGGTCCATGATGGTATCTATAGATGCCATGTCATTGGTATGGCCCTAGCTAATAAGTTAGTTTGGACTAGATACTATTGGCCCACAATAGATCATGATACCTACCAATATGTGCATAAATGTTTATCCTAGAAGCATGTTAATCTCATTCATGCACCCACACAAGATCTATAGCTTATAATGATCCCATGGCCATTTTCCATATGGGGGCTAGACTTAATTGGCAAGATCAATCCTACATCATTGGATGGACATAAGTTTATAATTATAACTATAGAATACTTTAACAAATGGTTCAAAATAATTTTTATAATCTATATCATAGGTCTAAAAATCTCAAAATTCATTCTAAATCAAATTATTTACAACTTTGAAATACCAATGAAAATCATATCAGATAATGGAAAATCCTTCAAAAATCGAGAAGTTGAAAAACTGTGTAATTTTTATCACATTGAGTAGCATTTATTTACACCTTATCATCCCCAGGGTAATGGTCAAGTAGAAGAAACTAATAAAATGACTCTCAAAATTCTCAAGAAAATTGTTAATGATGCTGGTAGGAATTGGCATTGTTAAATATCACAAGAAGATCTAGTCTAGAGAATTCGAAGTTGGTGATCTAGTCCTCAAGGAAAATTAGAAAAACACCAATGTAGAGAGAGAAAATAAAGGATAAATTGGGTTGGGACCTATGTTATCATTACAAAATTTGTATTAGGAGCCTATAAATTAGATACATTAGATGGTGATGAGCTTGATGAACCCATGAATATTATGCATCTAAAGCAATTTTATACTTAAGGGCTCTAAATAACCTCTATCTATAAGTCCCTACTCATGGGGGGCACATCCATCCATCACCACTCCACTTCTCTCATCTTTCCATTCCATTCCATCCTTTCCATATGACCTTGGTCCTAATAGTGAGTATACAATATATGCTTAGGGAAAATTGTGAGACTTGAGTTTCAAACCAAGGAAAATAATTACTAAAAGTATGGATCATATATATGTTTAAGATTCACCTAACACATCTACTTTACTTTCAAATATCTACTCATTCCATTTTTACCTCTCAATACATACCCTGATCGCATCCTCCTTGATGACTCTTCCTCCTCTCTACCTCAATCACACCCATCTTTGGTTATCCTCATTTATCCCCTAAGCATAAATCCACATCATTCCCACTAATATCATCACTAAAGAAGGGTCATATAATATTCCTACTCTAATATCCATAGTATGGTTGGTAAACGAATCTTGATCATTCACTTTAGACCCTAAGCATTGATGTTTTAACTAGTTTTTTTTCTTTGTCCCATTTACCAACAATTTTTGGTGATAATCTACCCCTATAAATATTTGAATATATCCCTAAAGTCCATTCTCTTAGGGCATCTTATCTATATTATCTTTAAAAAGCTTCTTATTAAGTCTTTTTAGGGTTTTGTCATACTGTAAATAATACTATTGTTGTCCCTTCATTTGTTAGTCTTTAGTTGTCCAAAATCATTTCTTAGGTTATCTTTATAAGAGTTGATATGTATATTATTAACCTCTATTTTATATTATCTTCTATATATATATATGTATGTATGTATGTATGTATGTATGTATGTATGTATGTATGTATGTATGTATGTATGTATGTATGTATGTATATATATATGTATGTATGTATGTATATATATATGTATATATATGTATATATATATATATATGTATATGTATATATATATATATATATATATGTATATATATATATATGTATATATATATATATATGTATATGTATATATATATGTATATGTATATATATATGTATATGTATATATATATATATATATATATATATATATATGTATATGTATATATATATATATATATATGTATGTATGTATGTATGTATGTATGTATCCACTTGTAAATATTTATGTCATAGTCAATAATCTTGTCTTGTTATGTGATCTAAAGGTTGACTATCATCATGTCGTTGGTTTACTTATACTCATAAGTTCAAAATTAAATTTGATTGCCTACATCTCTAATGGATTCAAGCTCCCCATCCCATACCCCAAATCATTAGACTATCCTATCTAACAATCCTATCCTACTACCCAACACCCACCCACCTCCTTGGTGCAAGAGGATTTTACCCAGCATTAATTTGTGATACATATGATTAAACCAACGGATTATTTACTAGCACATTTTATCAATCATTACATGTCATTATACCATCACAATATCAATATAAAATTAAAAAAATCATCTACATATACACTATAACACATAATAGTCATCCATAATAAATAAACCATGTCCATCATTACATCTCATCTAAGTCAATAAATCTAAACATCTCATATAATCCTAAAAATAAAATCACATAATCTAAATCCATAACCAACAACATCCATGATCCCTATATCCATAATCAATCATCACATAATTAATTCCATACATCATCAATCACATAATTACAATAATAATCATAACATAATCGTAACATCATATACAACATCATCCTAGTTTAATCACATATATAATGTCCATAAGAGTCCATGTCAAAATATATAACTACAAAATAGACCCCATAAGAATCAATGTGATACAATAAATTCATGTCCATAATATAAAACATGTCTCAAAAATACAAACCCGAAATCACTATTGTTCAGGTGGTCCCCTATAAGGCTAGCATATGGACTAGGAGGAATTGGCTCTAAAACTTGAGACACATTAGCCTATTATCATTGCTCCCTTATACAAATATTTGTAAAATTGAGCCTCTCATGTTATCCAACCTATCTATCTCATCACCATACCCATACCCCACTCCTCTAGGACAATATCACCCTCTTCCTTGGCATTCTTGACCACCTATAGCTCTACCTCTCTCTCCCTCAGCCTCAACTGAAGTTATCTAATATGACCATGTAATGAGGTTATCTATGTGTCTCAACTCTAGATCTAACTCTAGAGTGGAGCTATTTTCCCCTAAAAGGGCTCCACCTATCCCATCAAACCTAAAAGTTGTCCAAGTACCTCTACCATCTAGCTATATCTCATAATGATATATCCCTATAAATCCACAACCATTCTATCCCATTCAATTGATATCCTTGCAACCTCTATATCCCAGGCATGTATCTCTCTACTTATCTTGTCCAATAGTGCTTGATCATACTAGACTAAAGATGGTCTAGATGGTCCTACATCATTTGCACCTATTCCCCTCCTTTCCTAATCTCTAACTCTAGTTTGGTCTCTATCTCAACCCCTTTTATCTCCCCCATCAACATTCATAACATCTGGTCCTACCTATGCATCCTGATAGCCTTGTGTTTAGGGATATGGTATTTATTCTTTCCTCCTCACTAGTCGATTTTGTATCTATAGTAATATTCATAGTTCCCCCTCCTCACTCCAATTGGCCATTTGAGCAATTTATGAGGCCATCTCTAGGCCCACCAAGATGCATAACCCATAGTCACTCTTGGATCTGGCATGGGAGTGTGATAATCCCATAAAACAAGGGTAATACTCTCATAATCCACTTGTATTAATGATCTATCTACTAAATCCCCCCATTGTGGCCTCTCTATCACTATGATCAAATAAATGCTCCTCTTCAAGAACATCCTACTACCTCTTAAACTACCACTACACCTGATCTAGCATATATCTCTCAATAATGCAATTATGATAACTAGTTAGATAACACTTGGTGAGGATGAATCATGTAACATTCAAATCCTTAGTCCATCCCAACTAGACCTATCTATATGACATCCAAGAGATCTTATCAGCTCGTAGACTGTTAAATGCTTATTTGTAAAAATGCATTCGCTAGCATGGGATTTATGAACTATAAGAATGATGTACCAGCTAAACACCAAAGGTTGGATAGGCTCCCTATCTATATGAGTGCCTAGTGGTCTCTCTATCACAATATTCTCCCAAATCCATATCTGTAATAATAGAGAGGGACCTATGCTTGTTGATCCTTTATAAGCCCCCATATGAATCTCTCTATATAGATGGGCCAGTACCATAAGACCCTAAGTAAACACTTGATAATCCTTAACCATATCTGATACCACATCCCCCAATCTAGATGGAACCACTACCCACTCTTGTCTAGAAATAGTATGTTAGAAACAAAAGACATAATCACAATAGTCAACCTATCAATAGTCCCCTAAATTAGTGCTCTACTAATATACACTTGAGAATCATGAACTCTAATTTGAAGTTGACCAGTCAGTCTCTAAAAAGTCATGCTCAGGGTATGTGATCACCATTATATCATATCACCTCTCATCGATAATCAAAAAATATGTAGTATATATTCAAGTGTTATTGTCATCTCATCAGTCACAAAATGGAATGTGTTGGTCTCTGAGTGACATCTCTCAACCAAGGCTATAATCAATTACCTATCAATCCTCACCATGGGTATCATTAAAATAAGTAGAGTCCCACCATCTTAAGCACTCCATACTCTATAGGTGTCAAATGATGAATCTCATATAGTACCACTAGCTGACATAATGTGGAAGCCAATATGCCTAAATCCTCCTGCACCAATATACACCTTATCAAACCATGACCCTTAGTAATCTAATCATAGTTATTTATCCCCCTCATCTAACCATCACCCAATTTCCCACTAATCCATCCTATCTACCTAATTACCCATTCTAACAAACTTTCCTACCCATTTAATTCAAGTTTACTCATCTCACTAATCAAACCAACTCTTAACTTCCCCTTCTCGCTAACCTATCTTATCTAGCTAATTACCCCTCTAATTAATTTTTTCACCCATTTAATTTAATAAATTACCCTACCAACATATCCTCTCTCCCCTATCCCATAATATAACCCTTAATATATTTAACTTCAATCTATCCCCATCTTCATTCCCTTCCTAACCCATTAACTAATTATCATTCCTAATTGCCATAAAACTACAAATCTTGAGCTTGCCCTAATTAATAGTTTTGGCAATATCATTATTTGTAACTGTATTTTTTTAAAACCATAGGTCAAAATATGTGGTTTGCAAAACCACATTTATCTTTTTATGATATTTTAATAACATAAGTCACACATTGTGGTATTGCAAAATTGTAGGTTCCCCCTTGTGGTTTTGTAAACTTACACCTTGCGGTTATGTTACTACCACTTTTAGTGGTAATAATGTGATTGTGGGCAATGCCCCTAGTGGTGATATTGACATGACCCAATTTACATGTAATAATTAACCATAATAAATATGAAAATGACAAAATTAAATACCTAGGCACGGAATACTCATCGATGGTCCTACATTGTCCTCCCTCTGGTGATCCCAAACCCTCTCTCTGCAATGTGATGAGAAAGGAATGGGATCCATGGCTTGGCCTCTAAAGCACAAAATTCATTATAGTAAAAAGACAAAATAAACCTTTTACCCCACCTTTTCCTATTTTACTCCCCCTATTCACCCCTATTTTCCCCTTTCATCCCATTTAACCTTCTCTAATTATATTATCCAACCCAATCCACTATTTTTTATCCTCAAATCCCTTATCATGTCCTATTATCTCATTTAATCACCATATCATCATCTTTAAGTCTCTTAAATCACTATTCTAGGGCATAGTCTTATATTCCCTATTATAAGTCTAAAATCCTAGGTTAGAACTACATCATCCTAAGGTCTCTTAAGATTATGTAGGCATCACCTGATCACCTTTTTGTGCTTATGGATAACTCAACCACTAATAACATCTAATCCCATCCCATCCCCTATGGGTCACTTGAAGTTATTAAATCATATTGAGCTATGAACCCTATATAAATTAGATTATTATCAATCATTAGTTGTCTAATGTCCTTTATAGGCATCTTGTTATCCTTTGTATGTGTCCTTGCTTGGAAGTTATCTCTAGCTTGTGGCCTACCTCATCTTTTCATTCCCTAGATAATGTTAACATCTCAATAATTTTAGTCTTATCATCTTAATCAACCTCCTCCCTCCTAGACATTGGTCGTTATCTAGTACTTATCTTCTGAGGCTAAGTCACCTTATCCCATAACAATTTTGCTTGGGTTATCTCAATCATAGTTTAATTAATATTTGGGGCATCCTACCCTCTTAACATCATCTTAGTGTAGACACCTAAATCTGGCCACCAATGACCATCAATCAAGGTTTTGACCAATTTGTACCAAAATGCACAATTTGGCCTAAAAATACTAAAACACATTAAAATATTTGAAATTTATATATTCAAGTTCTGATTTTTTCCAAGATATCATTAAATGGGGAAATACAATTTATGGGATAGCTAACTTTGATCAGATCATTTTGAGTCAAAATACCAATTTTGCACATAGGTACTCTAGATTGGTCTTTTTTGTCAAATTTCTTGTATAAGACATGTGTCTTTGTTATTTGGTTTTGGCAACATCCTAAATGGGATAACATATCCAACGCATCTAACATTGACTTCCAATTCCAATCCAATTAAATTTTGGGCCAATAATAAGACATTCTGATCAATTTGAGTAATTTGTGCACAAAGAGCCAAGTGTTGCATTAAATTTCTTAATCATGCTTAAGAGATAATTAAACCAAATCATGAGCCTAATTAATTATTCAATGGAAATTATTGAATAATTTATTTTTGGAAATGAATATTGAATATCTACATCATCGGGTGACATCATTTCTTGAGAAGACATCCCTAGGCCACAAATGCATAAAATATCAAGGTTAACCCCTCCTGTGCCTCATTAAGACCCTCCATGCCTATTCAATGCCCCTCTATCCCAATTATTGATGAGCCTATTTATGAATTTTAATTAAAAATTTAGATTAATCCTTAGCCACACATCTCCATCTTGAGATGGATGGTTCAAGTTGATTCTGAACATTTTGCAAAATCTATAAATAGGAGGCCTTGCCTATTGAATTCAAAGCTCTCACATGCCAAATTTATAATGTTGAATTGATTATAAAGCTTTATTCAAATTAGTGTTATAATGCTAAAATATTGAGCCAATCTAAACCAAGCCAAAGCCACATAAGGTGCCAAAGAGAGGTAGAGGTAGCTAAGCTTCCATTGATGCAAACTTCATGAGCACAAACTAAGAAAGCCACTATAACAAACATTTTGGAGCATACAAGGAAGGTGAATTAAGGTCTTATTTCATGTTTTAGTTGTGTTTTCATTTTTTTTCTGTTAACTAAACTCCCCCTAGTAACTAGGCCTAGAGATGTTATGATAGTGTGTTTATTTCAATTTTGATTTCATTTGTGGAACTAACACCAAACTAACCATCCTCTCTTGATTCAAATTCCTAGTTCACACTTAGTCTTATGCCACCCTAGGGATTTCGTTTTGAGTAGACATCTAGTTCATTCCTCTATATGTCCCCTTGAGGGGGAATCATGTCTACTAACATCATCTGATAACTCATCCATGAAATCGTTGTTATTTAATAAGACTGTTGCTCCTCCCACTTTGCTTACTTGCAATGCCTTTCAAAGAGGGGTAAAATGTATGCACCTAAATCTCTCACCTTAATAATTTTTTAAATGTTGTTAATTTACCCAATAACCATAATCTTAACCAATTAATTAAAATCATATTTCTTATATAATATTCCCTATATCCCATAAACCTTTTTATTCTCCTCGACCAATTAATCACCCCATTATCCTACTAACAAGCCTATTTAACTACTAATCCTATTGCATTAACTACCCACTAGCCAACTTGCAAATTTAAAATTCTTATTTATTCAACTACCCTATAGCCATCCTACTACCCTAGCCTCTCCTACATCCCTATGAACCTTAAACCTAATTTAATCCTCATATAATCCACATTATCCCCTTAACTAACCAAGAAAACTCTAGAACTAGAGAAACTCCTCTAAGATTCTAAAAGTCTCTAAACTAGAGATTTCTAAATATTTTAAAATTCCCCTAAAGTCCCCTCCACCATCCTATAAAATCCATGATTGTACTATGGCCAAATTAATTTTTAAAATCCATAAGCCCTCATTATACTCCCATTCATATATCCTAAAACATCCTCATACTCTTGCAAAATCTGTTCAACAATCCAAGGAAGCCATTAGAGTCATTTTGAAGCTACATGCAAGTAATCCACATCCAAATCATATTACATTGAATTCGGTTGGAAAATATTGCAGAGAAGTCACAAGGGACAAGGTGATGGTAAGATTTCACTCTTGATTGTTAAGTGTTCCTTTATTTCCCTCTTTTTGATGTTATTGTGTTGTTGGGTTTAACTGACTATATATAGTAGTTTTGATCAATAGCTCAAAAATACAATCATACAAGTTTCACATAATTTCACCTAAAATTTTAATATCAACCAATTTTTTGTGATTTGACATTTGAAATTATCTATCTCAAACCCTTTGTTTACCTAATGGTAGTTATTTATGTGATGCACCATCTTTTCACCTGTCTACTTTCCTTTATTGAACATCATTTCATTTTAACATTCATTCTGCTTAGGGAAGGATGAAATATTTTGAATGTATCATCATTAATGGTTTTGAATGACTGTTGATTTCCATTTTTCCATATCTTGGGTGTTAATGCCTCATTTCTAGGCTTAACTAAATATCCCTGTGTAAGTATGGATAATTTTCTTTTTTTCATCCTAGATTTGTTCACCTATTTCACACTGCAACTTTGATTTATCATACTCTATTTTGATGTCCTATGATATAAATATCACATTGTACAAACACATGCAAACCTAAAATTAAAATAAAAAAACATTAATAAAAATCCTAAACTACATGGTGCTACTCAACACCCTCTCTCATTTTTTGTGATAATTGATAGAGATTATTGATAGTAAAGCGTACGCCTAAATCCATTTACAAGTCTTAGTATAATGGTTCCTTGAATATATTCTAAGACAATTATTCCCTACTACAAAATGTCATGAATTATATAATGTCCCTTCTATATAATGTGCATGTTTCCCAAAAATTCTCTAAATATGCTATTATATAGTAAGACCACTTATTCTAGATATAATTATTTAGGTCATTGGTTGTGATCATGCCATGATTTAAGACTTAGCTTGTTAAATTTTTGATCCACTATGTTATTTACCTATTTTATTCTATTTTGGTTAAATCCATCAACCATGTATGCAGAGCATCTTGATCCTAGAGTCTCATTATCATATGAATGCATAAACTAGAAACTATATATTCCTTGGGCATCACTTCCTCAAGTCTATAGAATAACTAAAATAGGGTAAACCCTATCACATACTTGTAATTTATTCTATATACCTAGATAATTTTATAAATTGTATCCTCATAATCATCTCATTGTATGTTGTGTTAGGTTGTGGAGCTAATAGCTTCAACTATGTAGATGAAGAGGAGGTTGCTAAAGTTCCAGAAGTACCAGCATCGACAGTATGACCGACGTCAGTCATGATGAATGCAGAAGGCAACTGGAATCGACAGGGAGTCGGTCGATGTCGGTCAGCACTAGTTAGACAGGGATCGACGTCGATCGCCTGTGTGTTCCAAAACTATTCGTTGCACGAACAGTTAGTTTGTTGAATTGAGTGTTTGCATGTAAAGGCTATTTCGAGTCTTGAGTTGCATGGATAATTATAGTAAACTAAGAGTCTAAGTTATTGTTTAAGTCTGAGATCTATTTATAGACCCATTGGCATGTATTGTAATTATGAGCTGAAAAGGAAGGCAAGGTAGATCCTTCCATTGTAAGATCATTGAGTTGCAGGTTGTTGCAAGCTCATAGGAGATCTACATGTGTAAGTATGGTCTGTTGAATTGTAGGTTGCAGGTTCATGGGAGATCTACTTGAAGTACTTTAGAGTGCTTGATACTGGTAGGGTTATTACTGACTGGTTGGAGAGGTGAACACCAATTCTATGTGTGAGTTGTGTGTTGGGACCATTTTTGGTAGGAGAGTGAAATTTTGAAGAAGAATTACTATACACTTGAGGTGTGGGAAGCCTCTGTAAGGTGGAAGAGTGTGGCATCTCTTTATTGTATTCTTTTCTGTACAAGTATTAATACAAGATTGTATAGTGTCTCTCATATTCTGTGTTATTTGTGAATTCTAGTTACTTGTTACTTCTGGATATTTTTGCATGTTTAATTGCTTGTATTTGGTAATCATATTGTGCTCTTTCTGAGGAGCAAGATCCTAACAAGTGGGATCAAAACAGGTGTGTTTGTTCTTGGATTCCCCAACAACTAGTATCAAAGCTTTTAGGTTGGGATACTAACAAGTTGTATCAGATCTGGTTAGTGTGTGTTGATTACAAGTTACTCACAGGGGTTTCTATTTGAGTGGGAGTAGAGCAATGGCAGAAGAGAGTAAGCTACGAATGGAGAAGTTTAATGGCAAAAAATGTCAATTATGGAGGATGCAAATTGAAGATTATCTGTATTAGAAAGATTTGTACTTACCATTGGGTGGGGTTGATTGCAAGCCCTAGGATATGAAGGATGAAGAATGGGATGTTCTTGATCGGAAGGCTCTAGGATCTATAAGGTTGAGTCTTGCATCGTCTGTGATTTCCAACTTATCACATGCTAAGACAATGGTAGAGTTGATGGAATCTTTGGCAAATTTATATGAAAAACCCTCAGCTTCGAATAAGGTATTTCTTATGAAGCAATTATTTAATTTGTAAATGTTGGAAGGTAGATCTGTACATAGTCATCTTAGTGATTTCCATGGTTTGGTAAACCAGTTAAGTTTAGTCAATATTGATTTTGATGATGAAATTAAGGCTCTCTTAATCTTATGTTCATTACCTGAAAGTTGGGAAAGTTTGGTAATGGCAGTTTCTAATACTGCATCTACTTTAAAAATCTTAAAAGTGGATGATACTGTGGGTGTAATCTTGAATGAAGAGATTCATAGGAAAAGCACAGGTGAATCATCAGGGAATGCTTTGAGTTTTGAAGGTAAGGGAAGGCAAAGAGAGAAGATTGAGCGTGGGAGATCAAGGTCAAAGATAGGTAGGAGATCCAAGTCCAGGTATGGTAGAATAACCTGCTAGAAATGTGGAAAACAAGGGCACTTAAAGAGAGATTGTAGGTCAATTGAAGATCAACATGAAGGACATGAAGAAGAAGCAAATGTTGTGGATTATGTTGCACAGGATGCTCTAGTATGTTCTTTGGATAAAGTAGAATCTTGGGTTTTATATTCTAGTGCCTCTTTTCATGCATCCCCAAATAGGGAATTTTTCCATGAGTATGTGCAAGGAGACTTTGGAGAAAATTTTTTAGCGGATGGTAAGCCTTGTTAGATGGTTGGCAAAGGGAAAGTGAAGCTGAAATTGCAAATAGGTAACACATGGGTGTTGAAGGAGGTCATGCATGTCCCAGTTCTGGAGTGGAATTTGATTTCTATAAGAAGTTTGGGTGATGAGGGTTGCACAGTAACTCTCATAGCAAACTCTTGGAAGGTTACCAAGGGTGCACTTGTTATAGCAAGAGGTAAGAAAGTAGGTACACTTTATATATCTACTTGTATTACTGATTATCTTTCTGGGTTATCTACTTCAGCTATAGATTCAAAGATGTGGCTTAATAGGCTTGGTCACATGAATAAGAAGGAGATGCATGTTCTTGAGTCAAAGGGTATGCTTTCAGATTTGAAGAGCATAGATCGAGGTTTTTGTATGCAAAAGAAGAAAGCGACGTTTCTTGAGAGATTCGATGTTAGTGACAAGAACAAAAAAGCCTTGGTTTTTAAGGAGAAAGTGACGGACAGAGTTCAACAGAAGGGGCAAAAGAATTTTGAGCAGAGCAAGGTTGATTTGGACAAGGGTTTGATCCAAAAGGAGCTTGCAGGTAGAAGTCAGTTCTCACAAGAAAAACATAGAGACCGACGTCAGCTAGAAAACCGATGTCGACATCTAGACAGGGACCGATGTTGGCTATGTGCAGCCCGATGTCAGTGACTCAGGGATAGATAAACACTGGTGTGGGCTAGGGGGAACTAACATCAGTGATGAGGTAGTCACATGAAACTGACATCGGTCAGGTGCAGACTGAGATGTGACCGACATTGGTCATTGAGATGGATTTTGGGTGGACAACAAGCTATCAAGGAGTCTCAAGTGCCCATATGGAGGACTTAAAGGGTATGTAAGCCTCAAATTCATCATTTCCCTTCTTTACACTACTTGTTTCTCACTTATGGTAAAGAACTAAGAAGTTGTTAAAGAAGTAGAGTAGGTAGATCCAGGAAATAGTGGGAGCTTGGCATGGATGAAGGATGTGACTCCTTGGAGAAGAACCAAACAGGAGTTTTGGGTGGAGTTGCCAGCTGGAAGTAAGCACTAAGAGATGAATGGATGTTCAGGATGAAGAAGAGCGGAAACGGACATGTGAGATAGAAGGCCAGGGTATATGGTCTTGAATAAGCTGCAGGACAATGGAGGTTTGATCATTGTGTTTCTCTTTACCAGGTTGGATAATATTAGCTACATTATCCTATTACTGTATTGTGTGCTTATTGCAGGGTTACACTTACAGGGAGTTACTGAACTAAAGATAAAACTAGTTCAGAAGTATGTCATGAAGAATCTGAGTGCAGCAAGATTTTGTGGCATGAGTGTGTTCTAGGGACATGGAAGGTCTTATGTTGACTTTGTTTCAGGATGATTGTGTGAGACCGGTTAGCACGCCGATGGTTGGACAGTTCACAGAATAGGGTCTTGATTCACATAATGAGGTTAAGTGCATGGTATGTACTAGACCTGAGTTTTCCCAAGCAGTGGGAGTTGTCACAAGTTTGGAGCTAATCTAGGAAAGAAGCATTGGAGGGCAGTTCAGTGGATTCTTAGAGCGACCAGCAGCAGGTGCACATGCTATGCAGGGTCAAGTTATTTTCTACATGGGTTTGTAGATGTGGATGTGGCAGGTGATTTGGATGACAGGTGTTGCACCACAGGGTGTGTGGTGGTTGGTCTTCAAGAGTGATCTTGAAGAGGGATACAAAGCTAAGGGAACAAACTAGATGATGTATAGGTACAGGTATAGTTGTAGTTGTTTATCTCCAAGTGGGAGATTATTAGGTTATGGAGCTAAAAGCTTCAACTATGTAGACAAAGAGGAGGTTGTTGAAGTTCTAGAAGTACCAGCATTGGTAGTATGTCTGATGTCGGTCATGATGAATGTAGAAGGCAACCAGCATCGACAGGGAGTCAGCTGACGTCAATTAGCACCAGTTAGACAGGGACCAACATCGGTCGCTTGTGTGTTCCAAAACTATTCGTTGCACGAATAGTTAGTTTGTTGAACTGAGTGTTTGCATGTAGGAAGGCTATTTTGAGTCTTGAGCTGTGTGGATAATTATAGTAAACTAAGAGTCTAAGTTATTGTTTAAGTCTAGGATATATTTATAGACCCATTGGCATGTATTGTAATTATGAGCTGAAAAGGAAGGCAAGGAAGATCCTTCCATTATAAGATCATTGAGTTGTAAGTTGTTGCAAGCTCATAGGAGATCTACATGTGTAAGTATGGTCTATTGAATTGCAGGTTGCAGGTTCATGGGAGATCTACTTGAAGTAATTTAGAGTGCTTGGTACTAGCAGGGTTATTACTGACTAGTTGGAGAGGTGAACACCAATTCTATGTGTGAGTTGTGTGTTGGGACCGTTTTTGGTAGGAGAGTGAACTTTTGAATAAGAATTACTGTACACTTGAGGTGTGGGAAGCCTCTGTAAGGTGGAAGAGTGTGGCGTCTCTTTATTGTATTCTTTTTTGTATGAGTATTAATACAAGATTGTATAGTGTCTCTCATATTCTGTGCTATTTGTGAATTCTAGTTACTTGTTACTTCTGGATATTTCCACATGTTTAATTGCTTGTATTTGGTAATCATATTGTGCTCTTTCTGAGGAGCAAGATCCTAACAAGTGGGATCAGAACAGGTTTGTTTGTTCTTGGATTCCCCAACATGTTGCATATCTTCACTAACATATTGCAAGACTTCATTTGAAGCTTCACTTTGTCTATTTTCCTATGGATGATATGCAGTAATTTTATGGTGCAATATCATAAATTATTTTGTGAGAGTCTTGATTATATTATTTAGGAAGTGTGTTCCCCTATTTTTGACCAATTTGATTAGATATCCAAACTTTGTAATGATGTTTTTATAAAAAAATGTAGTTGCATCCTTGGCACTATAATTTGGTATTGTAGCATCATCAAACCATTTTGTAAATTAATATATCATAGTGATGATATACTTGGCATGACAACATTTGATTAGTGGATTGATAGGTCCCAAAAAATCAACACCCCAGTGTTCAAAAGGTTGTTCTAATACCATTGGGATCAAAGGCATCTCATCTCTCTAATTAGGATTTTCCATCCTTTGACAAATATTATAATGTTTTATGACTTGATGTGAATCTTAGAACAGACTAGGACACCATATGCCACTTTGTAGAATCTTCCTTGTTATGGATTCACCTATGAAATGCCCACCTATGATTCCTTGATGTTCCTACTCAAGAATTTGAGCTCACTCATGCTCTAAATCCACTATGTACAACATCTCATCTTTTCCCATCTTATACAAGAATCCATTAATGATGGTATAGGGAATGGCTCATGTAATATGTTACATTTTTATTATTCAATGTAGTGCACAAGAAAGATTCCATGTTCCAAAAAGTTATCTATGTCTTCCATGCTCTCATAAACTATAGATATTCTTAAGAGATCTATTTCTAGTGATTCATCTTGTAACTCCTCAAGTTCTTCTCCATTTCATTTATTTCTCAAGTGGTTAGGTCCCACATTATCTCTTCCAAGCTGAGCATTAATATTAAACTAAAATTATTGAAATAACATTAACCATATTGATATCCTTCCACCCAGCATAGGTTTGTTAACAAAATATCATAAAGTCTAATGATCAATAAAGAACCTAAAGGGTGTTTCTAGAATATAATGCTTGAACTTATGTAGTGTGAACACCATTGCTAGTACTTTCCATTCTATCATAGTATAGTTTTTATCTGTAGTTGATAGTTTTATGCTTGTGAAATGGATAGAATGGTCCAATCCACCATCTCTTGGTTGCACTAACACAACTCCCACCATAATACCTGAAGAATATACATGTACATGAAATAGATTACTCTAGTTGGGAAAGACCAATATGGGAATTGTAACTAACCTTTGATTTAACTCAATAACTATTGATTATCACTCTCAGTTCCATTTGAACCTTTTATCTTTATAAAACAATTTTTCTAAGGGCTTTGAGATAGCTACGTAACCTTTGATAAACTTCATGCAATACCCTATATGTCCTAGATATGCTCTCACTTCTGTAGAACATTTCAAAGATGGCATTCCCACTATGACTGTGATTTTGTCTTGATCAACCAAAATTACTTCACTAAGGGATACATGGCCCAATAGAATAACAAATCATATGAAAAATAAGTTTTTTTTTTTAAAAAAATTTAATGTAATTCATAGGTCTCTATGGCATTCTAACATTAGCTACAGTTTGGACAATTAGTATTTGAATAAATAAAATATATCCCAATCATCTAAATAAACATCTATAAAATAATGAATGAAGTCCTTAAAAGTAGCCACCACAACCTAAAAAAATGGCATTAACAAAAGAACCCCATTCAATTATGAATGTTATTTTGGATTGATATTGTTCTGTAATGGGAATTTGATGATAACCACTGAATCCATCTATGAAGGAGTATAATTCATGAACTGTGACTAATTTTAGAACCTCATTGGTGAAGGGTATAGGAAATCTATCATTGATGCAAGCATCATTCAATGCACAATAATGCCTACATACCCTAATCTCACCTAACTTCTTAGGTTGCACAACCATGGGACTAACCCAATTTACCTTTTCTACCATATATATGATACTTTCTTCTTGCATGTGATCCAAATCAACCTTCATCTTCAATTTTTGGTTAGCATTCAATTTGTAAGGGCACTTTCTGATAGGTCTTGTTCACTCTTTCAGTTCAATGTGCACCTCTCCAACAATGGATCTACACCTTTCACCTCTACAAAATTAGTGAGAAAAACATCTTGATAATCCCTTAATAGATGTAACCCTTCTAAAATTTCATTATGAGTCCAATAATCTCCTAAATTTGTAATCCTTGGCATAGAATCTATCCCAATATTCTCAACAAACTTATTTAGTGGTCCTTGATTTATACTATTAGATCCATTAATAATATATTATCATAGATTTATCTATCCTTCCTATTCCATTATATTAAAATTTTGTACCTTTTCATCCTTGATTTGTTCTATGATTTGAGATTTGGGTGGCTCAACTTCTCATTTAAGTTTGAAGAATCCATTCAGGTCCAAGTCCTCATTGTTATTACTGGACCCTATCAATCCATCTGTAATCCTATTATAAGGTCAGATAAGAAATCATTCCTTATTTTTACTAAAATGTAGTTCTATAAATTTGAAATCAAATAATGAGGTACTTATTGTTGTGATGATGAGTTTGTCATAATACTTAGGTCTTCCACCTAACAATGACATAGAAACATTTTAATTTTTTTTAAAGCACTATATACTATAGGATTTTCATCTTCAAAAACATGCACCCAGTACTTAGGTTTGACACCCTACACAGACCATATGTCTATGAACTTGTGAATATGTAAATGTGGAAATTTTCCTTGAAAGAATAGCCAATCTGATCTAACATTGGTTGGTATCTAAAAAATATGTTCACAATAGTTTGCATTCCTCATCCCATGGTAATTAAGTTTTCCTATGAACTTCCCACATTGTCGTAATAGTTCCCTTTAATGTAGAATTGAGTTCACTAACTCTCTGATACACAGTAGGTAAATTGTGATTAAATTTTAAAATAAACTAATTGAGATCCTTAGTTGTAAAGTATTTTGGAAGTTGGAATTTAGTGGTGAACACCATTTGCAAAGGGTAGACCTCATGATCTCCCCAAACCTAGTTCAGAATATGCATATCTAAGTAACCATTTATTGAATATGTTACTTCCCTATTTATTTCACACATATTATACAATAATATATATAGATCTTTACATAGCCTGTTTAATTGGCTATGATTATATTTTACATTTTGTCTGAGGATTAAATATCTGGTATTCAATAACTCAAAAATAATTCTATTTTTTATCTACATTTACCTTGAACCAAATATTAACCTCATAAACATAAGATGACTCTAGTTCTCTAAGGATAACATGTGGCTTATGCGTAGACTTATTCAAAGGTATCACAATTATCTTATCTCCTTTGTGTACTTCTAATTGATTTTGCATTGTATTTATAATCATTTAATAATAATAAGCCCATTTATTACCAACCAAAGTGAGATAAGTGGGTTTCATCTATCTTCATGTCAATTACCTCAAAATTTCCTCACAGGCTTAATGTAGAAACCTTAATTTATACATCTTCAAGCTGACTAATTAGTTCTACTCTCCTATAATTGTGAGACTATGAGTAACTAAAATATAACTCAGTGATGTTTGATCAATATCCTCCTATGTATATCTTGGTTTCATATTTACTATGCTTATAAATTCATATATAACATTAGTTACCTCATACCTTATAATTTCAATATCCATTTGAGAGTCAAAATCCTAGGGCTTTTTATTTTTTACATACAACACAACCTTGTCAATACGTTATTGTCATTATTATGTACACTTGGGCATATAATGCATAATATTTTTTAATATTCTATGAGATATATTTTTTCATAGGGTAACCAAAAGTTTCAATAATTTGTCAATGCAGTCACTACTCCTTCATGTCACATTATGCAAATAATTTACCCATACATTTGTGCATCAAAAGTTATAGCATCACCTTTCGATGAATTATATTATTTATATAATGAATAACATGTTCTTCTAGATGCATCATGCCTCTTTCCCTAGTAGGGTCAGGATACTTATCCAGCTGAACCTTCTTGATTCTTTGATCATGTGGCATTTATAAAGGGGGAAAAACTTTCTCTGTGTTGTTGCCTTGTGACTACTTGCATGAACACATTCTCCCTAGGGTGTGAGTTTATCATAGTTACATTTCACACATTTTTATTTCCTTGGATTTTATAAAAAAGGAAAATCTTCAATATAATTTTTTCCTTCAACTATAAAATAAATGCAATACATCTATCTTTGAGGTTTAGCCATGCATTTTTGTGTAAAGTGGTTATATTAATCACACAAATAACACTAAATTGGATGATGAGATTTCCATTTATCATTATCTCAACCTAATGAGTATCCACCATGTTATCCTCCATTGTTCTATTGTAAACCTCAACCTTGTGATTTTTTCCCATCAAATCCCCCTAACTATTGTTGTTATGCATCAGATCTACCATATTATCACTGAGGAGATGATGGACCCTAATTTGATTAATAGGGATGAGGAATCATAGTGTTCCATGAGCATTGATATTGTGAAAATAATGGAATCCATCTAGATAAACCCTGAGGTTGATAGTATGGTGATGAATGAATCCACTTATGACCATCTTATGTCACGCTAGACATTTCCACCACTTGACCTAGAATTCCCTACTTCATAGTAGGTATCTGTTGCACTATGACTATGAAGATGTTCTTAGTGATATCTTATTTTAGTTCCTATAGATAAAAAAACCTCTTATCTTCATGATTAATTAAATTATAAAAATTAAATTACAAGCTTTGTGTTTTTTTAATGTACTACTATAGTAAATGACAGTTTGTTATTGTATGTCCTACCACTCTGAATATGTCATAGGATTTAGTTTTGATTTTAGGATTATAGTTCCTATGATGTCCTTCCTTACGACACTCCATACACCATAAACATAATTTGGGTTTATTAATCTCATGAAACTCATCCATCTTCTTGAAAAAACATCTAATTTCATCTCAATTTTATAGCTAGTTGATGGAGCATCTACATAATCTTAAATCTATTCTACATGGAGTGTAACTACTTGAGCATCAGACTTGGTAAATAAACTATGATTACACATTATAAAATATAATCCTTTATCACAACCCTTCCACAAAATAAATATCTTTATGTTTGTCTACCATGATAGAATAAATTTTATTCATTACATTTGAAAATCTATGATCATATTCCCATACTAATTCTCTGCTTTCTTGTTGACTCTCCTTGAGATCCTGGATGGCCTAACTTGAAAATTTATTCACCTTGAATTATGTAATTAACTAGTTCTTAAATTTTTGAAGACTTATGGAATTAACATCCCTTTTATAAATTAACTCTAAATCTTGGCCTGTTAAGGATCCTATGAGTTACATTTCTTCACATCTTTAATGATCACTCCCTTAACCTTCCGTTCATATCATAGATTAACAAATATTATTTAGGGCCAAAAGATAAATCATATGGTTTCAAGGAAATAAACATTATTGGGTTCAATTCCATTCTTGGCACACTTGTAACTGCTACTACAGGCTTCTATGAGCTAGTCCTTATAGGTGTCTTAAAACTAGTTTTCAAAGAGAACCTAGCCTCTTATTACCTCTTCTTGTCTATCAGTTTCTTAGTTTCTATGCTAAGTTCACCAAATTTATCTATAAATGATTAAAACCAATTTCTACCTATCCTGACCTCTACACTTTGCTTTATCTTTTCTAAAGATAAAATGGGCTCAACGGATGCATGTTCCCAAAATGAATGATCTATGTCTTCAAATTATTCTATCTATGACATTGAACCTATGATACTTTTATGATTTTTCATAACTTCCTCAAGAGAATATTATTTCCCTAGTCTAAATAATATCCTTCCTTGAAATTGTGATCTACCACTATTCTATTTCTAATCTACTTTCTCCTTTTTCCTCGCTTTGTTCCATATCCTCTCTTTCCCAATCTTTATCTTCTCCTTTATCAGGCCCTTCCATTCCTCAGTCTGCATAATATCCAAACTGTCCAATTTTTATAATTTGTGTAGCCTCTCTCTAGGCTCCCCTCTCTTCTACATCCTCTATTTTTCTCTTACTCTTATTTGTAGTTACATTTGGGTTATCCTATTTATTCCATATTCTTTGTTGTCACAACTTTCTTTCTAATACTATAATGTTCTTCTCACTCTACTTATCTATGTCATCCATATTTTGGGTTCAATTTTAAGTTCATCTTCTCAGCTCTTAATCATTCACTCATACATTGTACACACCTCCATAATACCTGAAGTGACTTCTCCATGTTGGTAGGGGTAGACACCATTACCTTTTTAATAACCAACATCTTGATAAGAGTAGGTAGTTACATCCAACCTTTTGTTACATACAAAGGGAAGAATCTTCACATTTTTTAGACTATTGGTATGCCTTCAATTTTTAAATACATATTAAAATAGATACAAAAGACAAAATAGTGTGAGTCACATAGTTATCCACCAATTACACTCTATGATTTTTTTAGCCCTATTCAACTCCCAAAAAGTAACCAAACAAAGGGATATATAGAGAAGAAGTGTGAAGTAAGTATTATGTTGCATAATAATAGTAGGGATCAAGGAGTGATACTTTTTTCTCATAAATGAATACATCTCTATCAATTAAATTTACAATATGCTCCAAGATTCTATATAAAGGACACAAGTTTTACTTATACATAAAGTAGAATGGTTGAGTGGGAGATGATTATTGGTAGATAAAAATATTAACAAGGGTGTCAATTTATCTGATCATAACAAGATCATTGATGTGAGTTATTTTTAAGTAAAAAATGATGTCATTGTCAAAATATTCCTCTTGCCATCAAATTTGTGGGAAACATCTCACATTGTCTAATCTTCCATTGTTGAAAATTCAATCCTAAAGCATAAATTTTTGCAAATTAGGGCCCATAAGAAATATTGAAAAGTAAAAATTATATGTGGAAGTTTCAAGGCATATTTTAAAGGATTACAAAAAGGATCTCAAACCATTTCATCATCTTAGGATTAACATCATGAGATATTTTTAAAACAAAAGGTGACACCATCATCTCAAAATGACTCACACCATTAAATCAACTATCATAATGTTGATCTCTAGTTATTCAATCAGCAAAGGAAGAACCCTATAAAAAAATCTAAGTCCATGAACATAAAGAATTAAAGATTGTGGAGTGATGATGATTGCATACAAGTATAAACAAATCTCAACTAGAAAATTAGGTGCCATAAAATATCCACATATCTTGTCATTATACATAAAAGCGATAGCTAAAATAGTCTCTCAATGACATTTGAGCCACTATTTTAAAAAGGTGGTTGAGCTTTGAAATCAAATCTAAAAAGGAAAGTATGGGTGTAGTTACTCAGCTAGATCAAGTACATCGGTGAGTGAAAAGAAATAAGTTAGGCTATGTGTGGAATTTATGAGGAAGCAAGTACATAGCTGAAAATGAAAGAGTCACCTTATCTACAAAATCTTGATTGAATTTTTATATAAGGAAGTGTACATGCCAGTAATTTTCTCTAGTTCTTTACATAGTAATTGAAAGTTTTAATGTTTATCATTATCCTCTTCTCTATAAACGTGATGAGATCATTTAGCTTAGTCTTTATTATCTTTTAACTCAATATCTAAGCCTCAACTATTTAATTATGCAAGAATTCTATTAAGTCTTTTAATAAAATTGTATTTGTTATGGGTGAATTTTATAGTAGTTGACAATAATGGTTGTAATATATTAATCCAATGAAAACATATTGCTTCTCTAATCTCATATACATTGTATCTCACCTTTTTCATTTTATTGGATTACATTGTGCTTAAATTTATTTTCTTGCATGTTTAAATAGCTCCATTTTTTATAAGATAGGGAATCAATCCCATCTAATATGGCATCACTTTATTATTTCCCTTTCCCTTTTCCTTTGATATTTTTTATTTCATACATTAGAATAGATACAAAACGAACTATATTTGGAGGTTGTTCTACAAGATCACTCCAATACTGGTATAACTTCTTGTGTTGTGACTCATATGTAATAAGAATTCATATCAGACATATACAAGCATTAACACTTCCTATGGTATATATTACATCAATATCATTATAATAAATTAATTTTTCATCATTACACACTTCCTATTTCCATGCTACCACCATCATATTTTGTATTGGTGATTGTGTTATAAACACATTACCCTCAAAATTGGTCTCCTCGTATTTAGAATAAAATAATGCATTGAAATCCACAAACCACTCTAAATATAACCAAACTAGGTAGGAAGTGTTTTTTAATATATTACAATCATCTCAAAAATTAAATTTCTCTTAATACCCATAAAATCCACTTCAATACCTAGTAATACTCCTAAACGAGATCTTGAGGTCCATATGCGAGTGTTGTGTCTTATGTTTTCACTTTGAGTTTTTTTTTATATTAAACTTCCTAGGTGCTCTATAGTTCTTTTAATACTGGTATAACTTCCTATGTTGTGACTCATATGTAATAAGTTTTCATATCAGACATATACAAGCATTAACACTTCCTATGGTATATATTCCATCAATATCATTATAATCAGTTAATTTTTCATCATTACACACTTCCTATTTCCATGCTACCACCATTATATTTTGTATTGGTGATTTTTTTATAAACACACTACCCTCAAAATTGGTCTCCTCATATTTGGAGTAAAATATTGCATTGAAATCCACAAACCACTCTGAATTCAACAAAACTAGGTAGGAAGTGTTTTTTAATATATTACAATCATCTCAAAAATTAAATTTCTCTTAATACCCATAAAATCCACTTCAACACCTACTAACACTCCTAAAGGAGATCTTGGGGTCCATATGCAAGTGTTTTGTCTTATGTTTTCACTTTGACTAGTTGTTTATATTAAACTTCCTAGGTGCTCTATAGTGTGACATTAATATATTCCATATATATATCCAGTTGCTATGGACTTATCTATCATTTACCTTATCATCAAAAAATATAAAGTACTTCTTTCATTTTGTATTTATGTGGAACACATTCTTCTCTATTTTCCTTTCTCTATCATTTGTACTGTATGCAATCTTCCTTATCTATTCTTCTATTTTAAAAAAATGTGATAGTTTCTCTAGTAACCCTTGTGACTTCGTTATCATAATTAATGTTGTTAACCTTATTGTCTTTTTTTCTTCAAAATAAGATATTATCTCTCTTTATTTTTGTTGCTTCTTTTCTAATATTTTTTTAATTTTTTCCATTGACTCATCATATTTACTTGTACTAAATTTTGGTTATCTTCATCCTCTTAAGATTATTCTTCTCTTTTTTCCATTTCTATTTCCTTGTGATTTTACCTCTTCGTGTTGTAACTGCCACAACAAAATATCTTCTTCTAATTCTATAGCCAAATTTTTAATGAAATCCTATTGGGAAGTTCATTCCTATCTCTCATCCATTTCCTTTTTACATTATTTTAATATCCCAAACGTTATTTCTCTTATATTACAACAAATGTTTTTTCTCTGAGGAGTTTATGAATTAGAATGTTTATTAATTCCAAAGTATGTGGTGTTTGTAGACATCTGAATTTGGTCTTTGAAATTTTGGAAACATCAAGTTTGACATACTTTGACATATTTTAAAAATGTGCATGTGTGTGCGTGCATGCGTGCACACACACACACCTGTCTCTTGAGAAAACTTTTTCTCTATCAATATATCCATATAATTTTTTAACTACCTATATCCATCATAAATATTTATTTAGTATCAACTTAGTCCATACAAGAATACCTTAAAAATCCTAGACATACATTCTCCATACCACATATCTTTGTTTTTCACTTTTAGGATAATACAAGTAAACCAAGGTAGTTTTTATTTCTATAAGTATCTTCCTCTATCAAAATTATCTAGGTTCTATCAAGGATAATTTTTAAAATGGGAATTCCCCAGTAGGTTGGACTAGGCACATTTCATGGGTTGGCTATAGCAAAAAATCAATTAAGAGTAACTTATATATGCAAATCATTAAGGTTATTATTCACTTGAAAATCACTTCTAAAATACTTATAACTCTCTTGGAACATTATTAAAAGACATAAAAACATCTCAATTTTTCAAGAAGCAATCTATTAGAGTAGTCTATGGAACAAAATATGAACACAAAACTAAGGTCAAAGTTGTATGATACCATGTATTAAAGATAAAAAAACAAAAATATAAATTGTTCATGATTTTTTAGACAAACACATAAATGTGAGAAGTATGTACAATTTAAACCCAATTCATACTATTGAAATGTAGGTAAGGCATAACTATTTAATAGGGAGTGATTGCATTTTGTACAATCCAAAGTATTATCCCATTTTTAAAGGAATCTTGTGGTTATTCAAGTAAAATTATGGTTTGGAAGAAAGAGACAAAAAATAGGCATCGTTATGTAGTATCAAAGAAGTGTGCACACATATAAATGTATTCCAAGTGTAGGAACATGACTCTTAGAAGTTAAAAACCCCCAATGTTTATAGAGACACTACCAATAAAACCCTAATAATGCCAACTACCACAAATATTTGACTTTACTAGTAGCATCTAGGTAGGGTTTTATCCCTTATTTTAGGCATTGTAAACTAACCAAGTGCATCCATAGCATTCACATATCCTATCACATATTTTGTGAGCTCCATATAGTCATCCTTAGATAATTACATGATTTTTATCTTATCTTGTCATTTCTAAATTAAATATTTGTAATATCAATCAGCTCCTTTCAATTCAAATTATTATTTATTGTCATATTTTTTGTAATCTAAATTAGTGCATAGTTTCCATTATTTTATATAACCTTGGTGTAAAATAATAAAATTTGTTTTTGGAGACGTCAACATGAATTGAATACATATCCTATAATTATTTACAAATTTAAAAACTTAAGTAAAAAAATTGTAAAACATGTTGGCTATTACTGCAATCAAGTTATTTACTCCACATGGACCTATTGGATAAGTGTTTGCATGCATATAGGGTCCATTCCCTATTCCATCATATATGGTACTTAATTTATATTTACCTTAAATCTTGAGATACTCTCTTTATATACTTTTCTTAAAAATATCATCAAATAAAATGAATATCATGAAAAGAGATTGCACTAGATAGAAATGTTGGATGAAACACATATCCATGCTCTTTAACATCTATGAATTTTCAAAAATTACATTAATAAATCAGATAAAAAGAATATTAGAGAAATAAATATTGACATTAATGCTTTTATATTAATTTAAAATAAATAAAAAATAAAAAAATGGATAAATAAAGTAGAGGAAAATTCAAACCCAATTGGTTAGAAAAATTTTTTATTGCATAAAATCTCAACATAAGGTCCTAATTGAAATAAATTCTTTGAAAAACCTTTAAAATATTATGAAATTATTATATTTATACACATAATTAAATATCAAAAAATTCAAATATTTCAAAAATACAAAAATGTTCAAATATTAAAATGGGTAAAAATATTCAAATATTCAAAACTACGAAAAACATGACCTATACATGATTGATTTGTTGGTGCACATAATTGTTTGATGTCATATGTCATATACATGGTGAGTTACATATATAGTTTATATGCACATATTTTTCATGGTATACATGAGTTAGATATATGTTACATATGGGACATGAACATGCAAATGTATGACATTGATCACACCCCATAGAAAATATTCCCATATTTAGGAGAATCTTGGCACATTTTTTAGGTTAAACATTTCTATGCTTGTATATTGATCATACTAAGCTACTTAAATTATTTATAAAAGACTTTTTCTTGTTCATACTTGATTATCACTTATTATGGATACTGTGTTTTGTTATTCTAGATGATGATATTTACTGTATATGGACCAAAATTTCTTGCTTTGTGCTTACTTCTTGATGATTGTGACATATATTTATCATTGATGTGTTCTATATGGTTCATTCTATGTTTTAAACTTATTTTTAATGTGTCTTGTCAGTTGTGTCAAAGGATCATCTAGTACATGTCATAGCCATGATGTATTTATGTCAGGTCTTAATCATGGCATGTCTTGTTTGCTTGTGTGCTTCATGATCACAATGTATGTGCTTATGGATTATTTAGTATGATATTATGTGTGTGTGCATGTTTACATACATTTAATGGAAAAAATTGATTGTTACTATCTACTTGGTGCCATGACCACCATCACACATATTTCTATTATGTGTTGCCTATTTCTATTGGCATTTTCATGATTTATATCATACATTTATTTTGATTATTATTATTATGTGATTCACTGACATATTTAGCTAAATTTGACACTTATTTTCAAATGAATTATCATGAATATATTTTTTATGATATTAACAAATAACTACACTTTTTTGAATTACATGTTTCATACAATCTTACTATGATTAAAGAATTCAATGATGACATATTTTATCATTTTTTTATATGTACATTATATTATTATACTTTTTATATATAGCACATGATGTGCATAACTATTTTTTTGAGATGAGTGATTCATATACTTCATCCCCCATATCAAAAGTGAACATAAAATGGGTTATTTTAGAGATTCATACCATGTTAGATAGATCATTTCACATTCTGAGATAAATAATATGATTCAAATGGGTTGGATTGAGTATTTTGAGATATATTCACATGATTTTGAGGAAATATTTGGGAATTATCCAATATTTGGAGAATAATGAAGACATTATATGATATTTTGAGACATATTTTGACATTCCATATCAATTTGAGGAATATATGGATCACATGGGGCATAAACTTTGTTCATGGAAACACCTTTCTATTTTTTATACTGAAGATTAGTATTAAAAAATGATACCATGTGAGCACTTTGGGTCTATATCCATTTTCACTAGTTGATTCCTTTACATACGACCTTGATTAGGGATTCTACTTTTATATACAAACCTGATTTGGGGGGTTCAAGATTTATATAAGATATAAGTTTGGGGTTCCACAAACAAGTTATTTTGATACCTAGGCTAGTATTATTGAGTTTATTATGTCTTCCAACTTATAACACTACCTTATATAATCGTATTTGGGGCATTTACACTCCTTAACTCACAATTTTAGTAGCCGTGTCTCCTTGGGCCATGGTCACCCCATGCTATTCTCCAATCTATTTCAACAAGTGAGAGTATGGTTCACATACCATCAAATGTATTCATTCCTTCTCTTTTCAATTTCAATATTTTTCAATGATTCAAGTTATTTTAGATTTATTATTTTTAGAGGAAATTGGTCTAAATATGGTTCTTTTAGGTTTCTCATGGAGCTAATGACACATTCTAGATATATATTTTAACACCAAGTGTGGTTGTTATAAGTAGAAAATTTATTTATTTTATCCTTTTCAATATTAGATTAATAAGAAACATCTGTAGACACTAAAATTCGGTTTTTAGCATGTTGGCAATGTCAAATTTGACATACTTGGATAATGCACATATACCTAACTCTTTAGCACAATTTTCCTCAATCAATCTACCCATCTACTATCTTAACCACTTATATCTACCATAAATATCTATTAGGATTAGCTTGGTCTATATAATAACACCTTGACAATATTAGATAGACATTCTCCATACGTCAAATCCTTGTTTTTCACTTTCATGATAGTACCAGTAAACTTGGACACTATCAATTACCATAAGTGTCTCCCTCTGTTGAAAATGCCCAAGGGCCCTTAATAAATCATTTTAAAATCTGTAAGTCTCCATTAGGTCTACCTATAAACTATTCATATGTTGGTCATAATGAAAAATTGATAAAGAGTCACTTATATATACAAATCATCCCCTAAGGTTATTATTAACTTAAGCATCCCATGGGAAGTAACTACCATTATTTCCAATTTCAAAAATCATATTCACATCTCAAATATTTAAGGATAAGTCCATATAACCAAGTATGAATACAAAAATTCAAAGTTGTATGATTTTAAGTATTATATAAATCAAAATAATGAACTAAACTCTAGATTGTTCATGATTTTACACACACACACACATGAGTTGGAGTACATGGTATTTGAGCCATCATCAAAGTATGAGAACATGGAAAATTATCAACAAGTTAGTGGGGAGTGGTTGGGAATAGTCCAACCCATGGTACTAAGCACTATTTAAGGGAATATTATGGTTAATGTTTAGATGAAAGAGATATAAAACATGTATCATCATGCAAGATTAAATAAGTTCTCACACATAAAAATAGATTACATGCACATACATAAGACTCTTAGAAGTTGTAAACCCCCATTATGTAAAGACACTTTTAATAAACCCTAATAGTGGTGGTTGCCACATGTATCTAACTTTGATGGTGATGTTAAGATAGGCTTTCAACCCCTATTTCATGTTTGAGAAATTGATGAAGCACATCTAGAGCATTTACCCATCCTATGGCATTTAATATGAGCTATTTATAGTTAGAATTAGCTAAGTATATATTTATCTTATCATGCCATTTTTAAATCAAGTAGATGAAATATCAATAAAACCCTTCCAATTTAGATTATTGTGTTTATTACTATATATTTTATAATATCAATCAATAAATATAATCCATTATTCTATATTACTTATATGGAAAATAATAAAAATAGTGTGAACCTATGGGAGGTGGTTCACCTATTATATCCTTAGTTTTAGTTTGACCATTCTCATAATATTGGATAGCTTTTGGGAAACTTAACAAATGATGTTGGCCATTATTATGAAAAAATCATATTGTATCTATTTATTATCTATATAGTTAATATAAATGTGTCCTAGTATCAAAAGGGTTATAATCTAACTGGTGAGGATGACAATGGCTTATATCCATCCACCAAGGTAAAAATCCCTCTAGATACCTGACACAGAATCAAGTAATTAATGCCGCAATCATGCCTGGATGATTTTGATGGCACGATACATTTTCTTGGCTATATCCTTTACTACTTTGATATCTTCCTAGATACCCTCCTCTATGATTATCATAGTATCCCAAATGGTACCTTCCTTGGTTTTTACCCATATACCTTTTTGATAACTATTATTTTTATTTTATTGATCACTAAGGTGTTTTACTTATCTATGTGGGAGGTGGTAATGGGTATTTGTGTTGTTGTTGATACCCTGAAACTAGTGGTAGTACAGCATATACCTTAGGGGTTGTTGATCGTATTTGTTGAGTTTTCAAAACTCTTCCAAAGTTGTATTATAGGTGGTGATAGTGATTGAATGCATTGCATATGATTTTTTGACCATATTTTTTGAGTTTTCGTAGCTCTCCCATTTTTTTTGGGTCACACCATGGATGGGTAGAAGTTATAGCTTCCACCTTCATTTTAATTTCCTACTTCATTGATCTTATCTATACTATTTCTTACTCTATGTTTTATTACTCACATTTCATTGTAGAATCATTTTATCTTCTCCATGACTGTGCCTCTATTAGTGGTATCATCTCCAATGATTTAGAATATGTAGAAAACAATTTACCATCCATGGATGCTCTCAAGAATGGACAAGCCCTAACACAAACCATTCCACCCTACACTTCTCATTTAATAAACTTTTTTTCACTTTTTAAATAAATTTCATCCTATTCATCTATTGCATTAAAAACTATTATGTTATGAAATGAATTGCTTTTTATATATTCACTAAATTCAATTACAATATCTTTACATTATAATATTAAAATTAATTAATAATTAAATTTATTTGAAAAAAAAATTAAACTAATAAATTATGTATAGAATATATCTAAATCATATATTGTATAAAATTAAATTCATTTTATATAAAATACATCATTACTAATCACTGTTAGGTACATTCATTTCTTCTTAAAAATCCATGAGGATCCAAACCTTATCCTTTCTTTCACAACATAACAAAATAACAAAATCATGTTTATAGTGCTCACCTGGATCCCAAAACCATAATAGAAGCTTTTCATGTCCAACCCACGAATTGATAAGGAAGGGTTCCTCTCTTCCCTTAGTGCCCATCTCTTCTCATGGTTGGCAATATCAATATCAACCCTTGCAACTCCTGATTTTGTTACATCTATTGCACATTTGATTGGGGTTGAATAAAAATCAGCAATCATTACCTTCAAGCATTCCTTCTTTTCATGGTCATACATATCTACATAGATTAAAATATGGCATATTACCTTATACCATTGTGTCCATGCTTATGCTGGGGGAATCTAATTATACACATTACATTATCAACAATCTACATCTTTCTAATATGTTAATATGCATAGCTTACAAGTGTCTTGATAATTATTTATATCTTACATTGTTATTCATATAATCATATCACCATTGGTATATATCACCATAATGTTTAAATTATTATCTTTTATTTACCAATAAAATTATATAAACATTAAAATATTGAAATGGTAATTTATATTACATAACCTAAACATGAAATACATTAATTTATGTTATATTTCTCTCTTTAAGTGAATAATCAATAATCAATGAGAAATTTTTCAGCAATTCTTATATTGACAATTACATCTACCGTGACATAATAACCTAAAATTTTAATCATTTTTTCCTCTTTGTCATTACCACATTGTATGTATTGAAAATTGTAAAAATAAAAATGATTACATCCATTTTTACTGTTAATGAAAATTATAATATTTTTAAATGCTTTAGGATGACTATCAATGCATATATGATCATGCATCTTATGAGTGTTTTGTGGATAAAAATAAAATCACTCTTCAATATTCTTTGCATTTAAACACATACCATATACATACATACTATATTTGAACTTGACTAAGGAATTATAATATGCAAGGTTATACATTAGACAATAAATAAATAATATTAGGATTCTTGATTGTAGTGGAGTGGCATGCCTAAACTTGGTTGTAGATAAAGTGAAGAGGCCAAGACCTACACATGGGATAGTTTACTCGAATATATTATAAATTTAGGGTACCAAATGTCAAATACCTCACAATACAATGGTAGTGGGTTATCCATTGGTCATGCCCCATAATCCCTCAAATTATAGAATTTAGTGTTATGCATCCTCAATATCCCATTATGGAGTTTGATCGCCTTTGGACTCTTCATCATAAATTTTAATCGTATCCACCCACTTATCTTCATATAATTTAGTGTTATTCAATCCATTATAAACGCTTTGTATCTCTTCTTAAATGCATTTTCCCTTGCCCTTATCATCATAAATAATATCATTATCATCAAATTTTATTGTATTAAATAACACTGAAAGGAATAACAAGTTGATTTCTCTAAGATTGACATATCTAAAACAAAAAAAAATAAATTAATTGAATGACACCTCATTCCTTCTCCTTTCTCTTTCATTTCTTTAAGTTTTCCTCCTCATTTTAAAAATAACTTACAGGAGTAAAAATGACAATAGTTATAAAAAGTAAAAAGTAAGAAAAGAACTTATTTCAGGTCCATGTAAAAACAAATGTGATTCAAATATGGGACTAGTTTCATTGATAGGTAGCACCATATTTATACTAGGCATAACCTAAAATAATTTTAACACTATACACATAAAATGTAGTAGTGATTTGGTGACGCATCTAAGTAAACTACAATCAGAGATACAAACCACATTCTATCATTAGGGGAGTAATCAATGATGATTTTGATAAAATTAAGTTTAAATGAACTTCATAAATATGATGAGAGGAAAAATAAATAAAATCTTAGAATTAATATAATATAATTTCATCTCTAGAATTTAAAGATGTGTTTTTTTAATTAAAAAGTACACTTATATTAATTTAAAAGAAAAATTATAATACAATGCTAGTCATAAAAAAAATGACTAGAAAAGTCACATCCATAAAGCCAAACTATTAAATGGTGGATCCTGATCTTATTATAATGCCTGGTTCTCAACATGGGGATCAGGGGGGCAAGTGAGCTACTTGAAAGGCCCCCTTGGTAGAGGTTCAGGGGTAATGACCCTGAAAAAATTGTTAAAAATGTATTATAAAATATTTTAATTTCATAGCAAATCTAGACCATTCACTATTAGGTTATAGATCTAATAGTAGAAATTATGTTTATGCATTTTCCCCCTATATGTAACCCTCATTTTGATATGAAGGAATTGTAATCATGGCGGCATGTTGTGTGTGAGTGAAGAGGATATTGTAGTGGATGTATTGTATATTTTTTGCTTCATTTGTTGGACTAAATAATAAGGACTAGTTGTTTCTGTGTGGACGTAGCCCATATTAGGTGAAACACATTAATCTATGTCTCTATTGTGTTGTGATTTTTGAATTTTATTTCAATATTCAATTCATTAATATTACTCTATGTTATATATTCCTAACACAAACCAAAGTAAGAGATTATTGAGAGAAACCAAAGTTGAAATAAGGACACAACCTGACCAATAATTGTACTTAAATTAACTTAAGTGCACATCAATCAAAAAAACATAATGAAATAACACAAACAATAAGGAAAATACTATGTAATAACTTGAAACATGGTGGATGACAAAGGAGACAAAGTGTCTTGAGGCTTCTCTCACCAGTAATCCTAGCCTAGGGATTTTCATCAACTGGGAGGGGGTCCTATATATTAGCTTGTTAGTTAGTTTCAAAATCATTCTACACTTGAGAATCTTGGTGGGGAAGAGAGATGGATAATTCCATTCATAAGAACTTATCCTACAGAGGGGGTCTCTACTGATCCCTCCCCAACATCACCATTGTCTCTGCCATTGTCAAATCCTCTTATAGGATATGGCCAGTGACAGTGAGGAGAGGATATCCTCCAACTTCGACACCTTTGACTGCAAGAGTAGTGGCACCTCCCCTCATGCTCATGACCCCTAGGAGGATAGTGGTGAGATGGGGGATCAAGAGGCTCATAGTTGACCACATAAGGATAATTCCCCCAATGGTCCAAGAGGAGTTTTAGATGATGAAGCTTGAGTCAAATCAAATCTAAATATGTTTTGATTAAATATAACTTAGGTAAACATCTATCACATTTTCACATAGAAATTGACACTAAAATATCAATGAATATGACTAGAAGCCATAAAAAAGAATATAAACATCAGATAAAATGTGTTCATTATTGATTATCCCAATTACATCCCCTCTCATAAATGTAACAATAAATGAAAATGGTTCAAAAATTGATATGTTATTTTAAGAATAGAATCTATTTTCATATAATAAATGAGCGAAAAAATATATGAAAAGTTTAAGTGAATCTTGTAGCACGTGATTTCCCCCATATGATGAATTTATATGTCATCAACAAAAACTATCAAAGATTCCATTCTAAAAATGATAATTCATCTATCTTTGGAAAACATAACTACAATAATGACAAATTATATTAAAAAAATGTAAATTATTAATTAGGTACAGTGTGTTAATATATGTTATGTTACTAGAATGTAATTGTTTTATGAGTCTTGATATAATACATATAAAACTATTAATAAAACCATCAATATAAAATATACCATTTTCTTGTTGATCACTATTTTATGTGGTTATCTTAAGCTAAAAGCCAAAAACATAGGTGTTTCCATTCTACCAAAGTCATTTTAAGGCACAATCCTAGCCTCATCCCTTTTATCATGTCAGGTTTTGATCGCAGCAAGAATTGATCCTTGGTGGGCTCTTTGTGAGCCAAACAACTTCACCGATTTAACCAACAACTATTCATAAAATAAACCCTTTTCAAGTTTTGATCACTGAAAAATGGTATTTAAGTTATAAGAGTGCTACTTGAGACCACATATTCCTAGCTTAGCCCTATACCCATGCTAGAGCTTATTATCACACTTTTATAGCTTTTGTATAGGCCACAGGAATCCTTAGTCAGCTCAAATGTAGTCTCAGACCCTCATTTCTTAATCTTGGCCCTTTGTGCCCAACATTTTTCTAGATGGACATTAGCTCCACATTAAGGACATTAGAGCCACGTGGTGCTAGTGTCCCCAAAATGGCACCTATGTCCTTTACCCTATCTTTCCCGTAGGATTATATTTTCAAAGGTAAAACCCTCCAAAGGTTAGCCTAAGAATATTTATTATCTGCACAAGCTAAAAAACACTATAAATACTTGACTTTTAGACCTCTATCCACTAGATGGAAATTAAATGAAATATACATATTCAAACATGAAACAAGTTGAACAAAATCAAGGTTATTAATCCCTATTTTGTCCTACTTCTACATACTTCCATCTACAACTGCCCTAAGCTCATTTTTTTTAGATTTATAATCTAAAACACACTCAAGTAACTCAAGGCCACTACATACTAGCATCACTTGCACTTGCACCAAAACTTATCTAGGGAGAACTACATTAGGATTGATCCCTCCTCAAAATATTGGTATGTAGGAAACTCTCTTCACAGTGGGGTGTTTAAGATGTCCAACCTATCCTATTAATGAACACACTTTTTAGCTCATGCCTTACTTGAAAGGAGGATTAGGGGTTTGTATCATAAATTATCTATTACAGACACAATATAGAGTTATAGACTTCATGCACAGAGGAATAGAACCCAAAAACATAGATGCAAGTGCACGCAAAAGTTTGAGACAATCCTAAACAAAGGACATTAACACTATTATTAGGATACGAGCGCCACATGGCACCTATATCCAAATGTGGTGCTACTATCAAAGAGGGTTTCTAATATAAGCTTCTAGTTGATGACACTCCAACCTATTCCAACCTTAGTTTTTAACACTTAGATTGTCCATATCAAGTGTTTTCCAAATAAGTCTTTATTTGCACATATTTATTACTATTTATATAAAGTTAAAGCTATTCAAATATGTAATAAATTAGTGGTTATTTTATGCATATTAATTAACTAATTTAGACTATTTATCCCTTTAATAAAACATATGATGTACATAAGTAAACCCCAAAAAGTTTAAAACACTTGGTGAACCCAACTTACTTTGAACAATGCTCCAAACCCTAACCCTATATTACCATAGGGTTCACATTTAATAATTTTTAATTTATATCTTATTAACATGATTATCATGATGGAATACATTTTCTACTTCATATTACAAAGCATTTTACTTTGCTTAACATGTTTATTACTAGTTATTAGTAAAAAAGTACATGTGCATGTCACTCCTATCATGAATTCTATTAGAGCTAAGCTTATTTTACACATTGTTCCTCCTTCATATGAGTCCCATTTTTGTGAGGATCATTATTATATGGATCAATTTGAGCTACCTATAGTTATTAATAGAATGCAAAGGGCTCAAAGGACTCTTTTTGTTCTGCCTTCACCTAGACTGCTTGATTATCTATGTTCCCATCTCACCTCTACTACTCGCCCTTAGAAAATAGTAGATCTTGTGGTTTGAGCTATCACTAGGTAGAAAAGGGTGCCTCCTCAGCCTATACAAGAGTAACATAACCCTACCATCCCTCCCTGTCCCCATCACACTACAATGGGACCTAAAGATCAATAAAGAGAATTTGATATAGTGGATCAGTTGATAAATACATTGGTCAAGATATCTATATTTAAATTACTTCAAAAAATAATAATTTTCAAGGATATTATTTATCAAACACTTAATCATACATTCATGCCTCATGATACTGAACCATCTTATTTTGCATCTATCATGAACACTATCAAGGATGTTGAGGATGTGATATATTTCTCCAATGAGGACTTGCCTTCACAATTAGTAATCACTCAATATTTGTTGCTTTTCATTCAGGCTCAACTAAACAACACAACTATTAAATGAGTTCTAATCGATATAGGTTCAGGACTCAACATATGTAACTTCACATTTATATAAACCATGGGGGTAGATATACCATTTATTTAAAAGACAAAAATATCTAAGGGTTTGATGACATTCCTATACAAACATTGGGTTCTATTACATTGGACATTATAGTGGGACCAAAAACCTTACCTACACAAACTTAGGGGATCACAAATCATTTTCATTATAATTTTCTACAGGGAGACCTTGGATACATGATATGGAGTTTATATCCTCTACTCTTCACAAATGCATTAAGTTTTTAAATGGAGGGTACCTATACACATGTCTAGTAGATAATTATCCATTCAGATATTTCAAACTCATTGAGCCTCCTACCCCAAGTATATCTTTAGATAGGACACTTCATGTTCTCATCAAATCCCCACCTCACATGATTCCCATTGACCAAAGTCATACACATGATGTGGGGGAGTCTAGAAAGACTTCATATACCTCCTTTAGATCTTTATACAACATAGTTTCCCTCACTGATGATAGAGGAACAACCTCCCATAGTATAGACATCCCCACCTAGGGTAGATGATGAGAATATTATAGAAAAACTACCACTACTTGTTAATTTATAAGAGGTTTACATTCATAACTCTGACACAGATTTGTAGGATACTACAAAGGAGGATCAAACACCTATTGATATCAATGATTCTTTATGTGGATTAATATTTATACTAGTGGGCCTATGACAATAAAGAGATTATTATAATTTACTTATACCTCTCCCTACACTAGTATCACCACTTGTTCATGAGCCTATAGCTACATGTTCTAATACTCAACTATAGTTAGAAGTAGATCCCTTAATCCATTCAATACATATGGTTACATCCATGGATATCATTTTAGTCATATATATTCAGGCAAAGAGTTCACAAGATAAACCACACTAGATTTTATAGATACTACTTGATAGAGGATTGATGATAGTAACCAAAGTCTAGCATAGATCATTCAATAAATTATCACCATAGGAAGGCCAACCCTTTTACCACTTGCAACAAAATTACAAAACATAATACTGACACATGCTTAACATTAAAACATAAAATAAATAAATTTAAGGCTAGGGGAACTATCCATAGCATACAACCTCCACCTCTATAGGCATGATCACCTCCATAGATATGAGATCCTTCATAGATACAAACACCATGATAGAGTTATCACCAACACAGACATTCACAAAATGATTCCATTCCTAACACTTTCACTTTTACATTTTTACACCACATTGGCTATTAGGAGAGGGAGTTATAACATGATATACATTATCAAGATTCCATTCGACATATCAAACTACCATTTGCATGTGGTCCTAAGGTGGCTAATACATTGTTCTTTATTATGAGAAAGGGAACTTAACTACAGGTTAAACTTGGTACTACATGGTTATAGGCAATGGATGACATAGTTGATCAATCAGATAGATGCTTGACATTCACTCACTATGGACACATGGTTTGCATCTTACATGATGACATAGATGAGAACCACCTATTTCCCATAGATAATCCATAGTATAATGTAGTTTACCTTGGGACCACATGAAAGGCATATTACATAGTTGAACAACATGCCATTAAGATGCAAAGAGTCCAGACTCATGCCAAGGATAAGTCTCCATTGATACATATAGATTAGTATGACAACCATGATGATGATATATTATTTGATTTTGGACAAAGCTAGTATCTAACACTGGATGATCTCGCACCTGATCTACTAATTTTTTATCCACATCCCATGGATGTGCTCTTGGGTTTATAGAGACATTACACTTTACTTGTATACTATTTCATTTACATTTTTGGTATTTACTTAGACATAATTCTTTCTCTCTTGTTCCGTGTACATAGTTCATTTTCATTTTAATTATACATAGCTTATTTCCATAAAATATAAAATAAATAGAACATGTCAAAAACATAAAACATTCAAATATTACTCAAAAAACAAAAAAATTATAGATTTTATATAGTGTTATGTTTACAATTCTTATATTTTATTGACACTGCATATGCTAACTATCTTAGTATAGTCAATTTTATCATATTACATGATTCACTTTTTCTTGTTGAGTGCTTGCATATTACTTATAGGGCCCAAGTCCATGACATTGATCTAGACTTGTTATCATCTACCTATTGGGGTCATATACACTAATTCATGGCTATTCATTTGACACACTCACCCACTTAGGGGCATCCTATACATAGATTCTATTACCAGGTTCTATCCTTACATTCTTTACATTAAAATTTTAACATTGTTATATCTTGATATTGATCTTTGCTACTCATACTCTATTTTTTACTAATTATTACTAATTTAGATGTAACATATACATATCCTAGCACTTACATAGATTTATACTACATTCATGCATGCTTTCATTTCTAACTTTCATAGTTTAGACATGATTGTATTTTTACACTTTTTCTATTCAAGGGCATTTGACTATGCCATTTTTCTTTGGCTCTATGCCACTTCTATTCATAATATGTATGATTTAGAAAATTTCCCATGTCCTTGTGTGTGTTTTCCTTCTATTGTGCTCCCTTGACCTATTTTGTGTGCCTCATGTGTTTTGTATGTATGCTTATTTATATACATCATGGCCATGACACTTGTATTTTCTTGTTATACACACCAATTTTTGATGCCATGAGGGACCTCATGCATCTACCCTTCCTACTTGGCTGCCATGATGGACATTATGCCCCATCCCCCTAGGTAGCTAGTCAGTTCTACTTAGATTTGATGTTATATACATTGATTACATCTATCTTGACACCCTTGTGCAATTTTATACATGACATACATCTTACATTACATACTTATGCCAAGATTATCTTACATCCTGATGTTATGTTTGCACATTATATTGGATTATCATATAGTTATCATATATACTCTAACTTATTAGGAAATTAGTGTTCCTATGGTGATTAATATTTCATCGTATGGTAAATAATTAATAATGTTTTTATGTAACAACATTTAGTTTAGGATCTTGGGATATTATTATTTGTTTGTACCTAAATATTGAATTATATAACTAACTCACATATTTAGGTATTGGTGAGATTATTATGGAGAGAGAAATTGATCAACCTCCTTGTTTAAAGGATAATATTTATTATATGTATTTGTTCATTCCATTAAATAAATTATGTATTGTTGATTGACCAAAACTATTCATGCTTTTGCACATTTGATCTTCGGCTCTCCATTGCTAAATAAGGTGTAAAATCAATATGTGCTGCTAGAGTAAGTTCCCTTGGACCTCTCTTTTACCCTCCATCCATTTATATTTGCATCAAATTTATCTAATAGCTATGCAATGTAGACCACATTCAAATGTTATTTTTTCCAATCCCCTATTTGCACAATGATAATAATTTTCAGTGCATACCACGTGCACAATTGTTGTTATTCACCACTCAACTACATATTCTCCGCTTCCATTATGCTCACCTCTATCCACTATTTTCACACCATTTTGTCCACTTTTTGTATACCCAAAAATTTGAAAAAAACATATATATATATATATATATATATATATATATATATATATATATATATATATATATATATATATTCATGAAGGCATTTTTTATTTTGTAGGTTTAGTAAAATTTTGATTTCTCTCTCAATTCTCAACAAAAATTAGAATTTCAAAATGTTCAAAAAATTTGAGAAATAGGAGAATAAAACCCAAAAAAAATTTGAATAAATTTTACAAATTCAAAGAGTTGTTCAACATGGAAGATGAGGGACATGAAGGTTTTCAAGAAGAAAAATATTACAAAAGAAAAGTAGTAGAAGAAAATTTCAATTTCAGAGCACAACCCCAGGATTGGTATTGTAGATTTGTATATTTGAAGAGATGAAATACCTTTCATAACAAATGAACTCTTTATTTTGGAAAATCTCTTTGTTCCTATGGTAGATTGACAACTCCATTCTTGATTAAATTGGATTTTTACACTTGTTATTTACATTCATTTAGATCTAGATGTATACACTCGCCATCCATCTCAGACTCCACAATCTGAGCACATGTTCACAATTATGTTCAATTTTTCTATTGGATAACTCTTAAGTGAGCTTGGATTTACATGTCCTTATTCATCCCACACTGGATATTCAACTCAGCCCCAAGTCATTCACAATCTTTGCTAGCCTCCTAAAACAAAAAAAATAGTGCATTACATTTATGTATTCTCATTGATCTCCCAAACATCAATGTTCTCATTTATCTCCCAAACATCAATGCCTAAATCATACGTCTCACCCTAATTAGATCTGAATTTAAAATTACAACAAACTTCTCCAAATTCTTGTTCACACCCATCTTCCTCTCATGGTGACGGGTGAAAAACAAACATCTATCTTTAGGTTTTGTAAAAGTCTTTACATTTTAAGTTTGGTTTATGTTTTAGACTTTAGGTTTTGTTTATTTTAAAATTGAGTTATTATTTTTTAGAATATAAAATGTGGTTTTAGCCTCTTTTTTTTTTTTTTTTTTAAATTAATCTTTTTCTTTTTATTCTATAGTTTTGTTTATTTATTTTATAAAATGGTATTAGGTATATAGTTTGTCTAACTCATTGTTTTCTCAAAATTTTATGGGTTTATTTATTTATTTTTAAAAATGATTTTTCATTTTATTACATGGTTTCAAAAAAAAAATTGTTTTATATGTTTTTGGATTTAGTTTTTATTTTATTAAGGTTTAGCTTTATGATATATGTCATTGTTATTTTTTTAGAATTTTTTTATATTTGTTATTTTAATCAAATTTCATTTGTATTATCAAAAATGGTATTTTGATTTAGTCATAATTCTTTTATATAAGTTTTTTGTTTTGTCTTTTATATAAGTGATCAGTTTTTTTTAAGTTTTATTTACTATAGTCATTTACGTCTTGTCAACTTTTAGTCGTAAGTCTTCAAATAAACACACAAAGGTAATTTTTAAATAAATCATGCATAAGATCTTTCTTGTGTAAAATGTATGATCATCAAATCTCTCAATGTAAAATGAGATTTATTTTCAAGTGAACCTGATGTCCGCTTTTTTTGGGGGGAAGGGGAAATATAGTGATGTGTAGTCATGTGATTCATCTCCCCATGTGAACACCAAGGGAGGTAATGATAGTAAATTAGCATTCCTATGGTGATTAGTATTTTACCATATGATAAATAATTAATACTATTATTATGTAACAACATTTAGTTTAGGATCTTGGGATATTATTATTTGTTTGTAACAATAGTGAGTTATATAACAACCTCACGTATTGAGGTATTGGTGAGATTATTATGGAGAGAGAATTTAGATCAACCTCCTTGTTTATAATATCAAATTCACTATATATATTTTTTCAATCCATCAAATAAGTTATGTGTTGTTGATTGACTAAAACTATTCATGATTTTGCACATTTGAGCTTCAGCTCTCCCTCACTAAATATGGTGTAAAATCAATACAACTAAAAACATTTTGTAGATATTTTTATTTTGAGGATAGTTCTTGCATATTTTCAACAACTACCCTCAAAAGAGGGTGAAATTCATAGGTATTTATCATAAATATCAGGATCCTATATTACATTCACAAAACATTTTTTAGCACACAGGATCAATTTCAGATTATCAAACACAAGTAAACATAGAGGAAAAATAGTGCCTCATAAAGCAATATAGTGATAGAGACTTCAAACAAGACAAAAATTACCACCCTAATAGGGACACTAGCACCACATATTACTACTATCTATTAGCCTTAGTTTTAGGATAGTTTAGATTGGCCAAAACAATACACTAGGTATAGTATAAGTTTACACATATCTAGTTACAGGTTTGACAACTACACTCAAATTCACACTATTTTATCCCATATTCATATCAACTACTCATATTGGAGGCATCATGCATGGAATAATCATTCCCATATTTGATTTAGATACTTAGATATAGTTATTACAAATCAATTCAAAATCAATATACTTGAAAATAAGACTAAAAGACTACATATTCCTAGCGTAGCCCTAGACCTATATTAAATCCTATTATCACACTTTTAAATAATTTTTGTGGGCCATAGGCATCCCTAGTTATCTCAAATGTAGTCTTAGACCCTCATTCCCTAATCCTTCCCCTTTGTGCCTAGCATTTTGCTAGCTAGACATTAGTACCACATTAAGGACACTAGATCCATGTGGCACTAGTGTCCCCAAAATGGCACCTATGTTCTTTACCCTATATTTTAAAGGTAAAACCCTCCTAAGGTTAGCCTAAGCATTTTACATTGTCTGCACAATCTACATCACACTGTAAATACATGACTTTTAGACCTATGTCCACTAGATGGTAATTAGATGCAAAATATATATTCAAAATGTTGACTAATTTGACCCCAAGTCAAATTAGGTCAACTCCATTTATATTTTAAACTTGTTATAGGGTCTCATAGGTTTAAAAGTGTGTACCATGGTCTTAAGTGAAGTCAAACATTATGTTTTGTCTTGGTCATATTTGTTTAAGTTGGTCATATGTCATCATGAGCCACTTTTTGGGTCATTTAATGAAGTGTTATGATTCCATAAGAAGACAAGTGTTTTAAAAAAATATCCAACATCCCACATGTTAGAATATGTTATATATGGTAGTTTTGAAACTAACTTCTATAGGTTCAATGTCTATCTTAGAAGATCAGGCAGTTTTAGGTAATTTTAGGTAGTTATGCAACCTATACAGTAGTTATGGCACATAGGAAGGCTTCCAAAAGTGTCTATTTATATCCCCATAACTCACTTCCATACTCAGGTAGCTTTGATAGGTCCAAAATTACCAAAAACTAACCTCTCTTTCCTATTGCTCTCTTGGATAAGTAAAAAAGGTTAACTAATTTCCACCTGGTATGGATAATAGGAGGTGAGTTAGAGAAAATGATTTTGGTGGGTGATATCAGTCTTTTTTCACTTAAATTTCATGGTCATAGTTTCAAGTTTGGTAATATGTGTCTCATGAACCATTTCTAAGAAGGTTGGTGACTCTTTTCTACCTACACATCCCCAATAGCTTATATTTCTTCTATGTTTGCATTGATCCGAGGAAACCAGGTGGTGTACATGATTTGAATTATATGACCACCTATGTCACAAGTTTTTTAGTCTTATTTTCACATATTAAGGTGAAATGATAAGCAATATTATCTCATTTTTCTAGTAGAAGACACTATTAGAGTATTCAAATAATACTCCATCAATTATAAAGCTTATCTTCCTAAGTTGGTCTTCAGAACAAAGGTGATATGTTGTGTTCAATACCTCATTATATGGTGATTAGTTCTGATTTGAATTATTATTCTCAAGACTAGCATTGATGGAGTGAAAACTCTAATATGCACACATAATTAGATCTCTTTATGACTGTCACTAATAATCAAAAGGATCTTGCCTCATGAAGTGTCTTTATTGGTGGGATTTGATGAATTATGAGTAAGCCTAATAGTTCCTCTCTTGTATCCCAAACCTAGAGATAGTGTCTTGACATAAATATAAAGTTTATTTATTAAAATAAGGTGATCATTGAGTGGTTTCAACCCAATCCACTTCACACTAAAAACATTCAGTGAAAGCTATAGTGCATTAAGCTAAAATGATCTTACAACACAACAATGATAGAATGGGTGTATGAATTAAGATAAAGTGACTATATTTGAGTGAAATATGACACTAGTGACTTTAAGAGAATATAAAGTTAGAAACATAGTTCTTAATCAATGCATCATCACCTACAAAAGTCCTTATTTCCCCTAAAGTGCCACCTACAATTAGTACATATACCAGACTAGTTCTAGCTAGTAGAGAGAGGTATTTTGAATGATGGCATAGCCCTAAGGCAATATTTTTATGCAATCAAAAATGTATCATGTCTATAAATCAATCATATATTGGATGGGATAGATCACACCTATACTTTTGATTGGGGAGCATACAATTGTTAAGCAAGAGCATGATCAATGTGAAGATCCACTAGACCCAATTAGGGGATCACTTGTCATAACACACCATGTGAGATAGGGTTCCAAATTCTATAGTCTAAACAATCACATAAAAACCCTAAAAGAGTCCTATTTTTTAATACTTCACTAATCTAATAACAATAAAATCTAATCTAATCTAGTGTGCACCAAAGCTTGTGGCACAAAGTGGCAGTTAGAAACAAAATAAATAAGCAACTAAATAAAACATGTATAGAATACATATACTCATGTCAATGTATACAAAATCCTAATACACGAAAGAGAACAATAAATATGCTCTATCTATCTACTCTTACAAAGGAATAATAAAGTTAGGAATACTTACCTTTGAAAATGAACCCACTGAGCCTCAATCTCCCCCTTGGCCAAGGTGCTTCACAAGAGATTATCATGGTATGTAAGGATAACTAAGATAAATCAGCTTTAGGCTACACAACCTACCCAAACATCCAAAACACTTATACATAAGATGAGATTGGAGCTCCAAAGAAAGTATTAAACCCTAAATCTTTATTCCCCAAGTATAATGGTCAATAATTAGATGTTTATTCATACTTATTCACTTAATTCTTCACTCTTACAAATGGCGTAAATGACCTTGTATATATAGTGGTATCTTACCCTAAATTTTTTTAGGAAAATCGATTGTGATAGGTCAACCTAGTTGACCTAGCATGTTTTTGGGGCTAACTCTCTAGGTCTATGCTAGGTCAGCCAAGAGGCCTACAAACCAAAAGAGAGAAAAAGTCCCTAAACTATATTAGGTCAACCTGGTCGACCTAGCACAATCGACTGGTCAAAAGGGTGCTAAGGTAAGAAATAAAGGATAAAACATATAAAATGACAAAAATAGTTACGAATAATTAGAATAAGCTTGGGTTCAATGGTTTTATGAGGCTAAATTTTGGATTGAAAGTGGTAAAAGGAATGACAATCTTATGAAGTACTAATGGTCTACCCACCCCTTTCTTAATGCACCCTTTAAGGCATTCACTCAAATAGTGTAAGGATAACTAAGATAAATCAGCTTTAGGCTACACAACCTACCCAAGCATCCAAAACACTTATACATAAGATGAGATTGGATCTCCAAAGAAAGTATTGAACCCTAAATATTTATTCCCCAAGTACAATGGTCAATAATTAGATGTTTATTCATACTTATTCACTTAATTCTTCACTCTTACAAATGTCGTAAATGACCTTGTATATATAGTGGTATCTTACCCTAAAAATTTTTAGGAAAATCGATTATGATAGGTCAACCCATGCATGTTTTGTCAGGGAAGTCCAAGAACAAACACACCTCTATTCTGATTCCTCTTATTGGATCTTGCTCCTCAGAAAGAGCACAGTATGATTACCAAATATAAGTAATTATAAATGCAGAAATAACCAAAAACACAAATAGCTAAAATTCACCAATAGCATAGAATATGAGAGACAATACACTATCTTGTATTAACACTTTACAGAAAAGAATACAACAAAGAGCCGCCACAATCTTTCACCTTACAGAGGTTTGCCACACCTCAAGTGTACAGAAATTCTTCTCACACAACACTCTCCTACACAAAAAATGGTCCCAACAACCAACTCACAAACAGAATTGGTGTTCACCTCTCCAACTAGTCAGTAATAACCCTGCCAGTTCACCAAGCACTCAAAAGTACTTCAAGTTGATCTCCCATGAACCTGCAACCTGCAATTCAATAGACCATACTCACATGTAGATCCCCTATGAGCTTGCAACAACCTACAACTCAATGATCTTACAATGGAAGCAACTTACTTGCCTTCCTTTCTATCTCATGCCTTAATTACAATACATGCCAATGGGTCTATAAATAGATCCCTAACTCAAACACTAACTTAGACTCTTAATTTAGACAATTATCCTCACAACCAAAGACTCTAACTGGCCTTTACATGCAAACACTTCGTTCACTTAACTAACTGTCTGTGTAATGAGTAGTTCTGGAACACACAGGCGACCGATGTCAGTCCCTGCTAGTCTAATTCTGCCGACATCGACCGACTTCCTACCGTCACCGGTGGTCTTCTGCACTGGGTCACGACCGACATCGGTCCTGTTGCCGACGCCGGTTTTCCTAGAACTCAAAAACCTTCTTGTTCCTTTTGTTTGCAAAGAGTTGAAGCTTTTAGCTCCATAACTCAACAATCTCCCACTTGGAGATAAACAGCTGCAACTTGTATCTGTACCTGTACTTAGTCTAGTTTGTTCCCTTAGCTTTGTATTCCTCCTCAAGATCACTCTTGAAGACCAACCACCACAAACCTGTAGTGTAAGACCTGTCATCCAAATCACCTGCCACATCCACATCTACAACCATGTAGAAATTAACCTGAATCTGCATAGCATGTGCACCTGCTGCTAGTCCCTATAAGAATCCACTGAACTATCCTCCAATGGTTCTCTCCCGGATTGGCTCTAACTTGTGACAACTCCCACTGCTTGGGAAAACTCAGGTTTAGTACATACCATGCACTCAACCTCATTATGCGAATCAAGACACCTGTTCATAAAACTGTCCAACCATCGGTGTGCTAACCAGTTTCATGCAATCATCCTGAAACAAAGTCAACATATGACCTACCATGTCTCTAGAACACACTCATGCCAAAGAATCTTGCTGCTCCCAGATTCTCCATGACAAACACCTGAACTAGCTTTACCTTTAGTTCAGCAATACCTATATATGTAACCCTGCAACAAGCACATCATACAGAAATAGGATAGTGTAGCTAATACTATCCAACCTGGTAAAGAGAAACACAATGATCAAACCTCCATTGCCCTGCAGCTAATACAAGACCATATACCCTGATCTTCCATCTCACATATCCATTTCTGCTCTTCTTTATCCTGAACATCCATTCTTCTCTCAGTGGTTACTTCTAGCTGGCCACTCTACCCAAAACACCTGTTTGGTTCTCCTCCAAGGAATCACATCCTCATCCATGCCTAGCTCCCACTATTTCTTGGATCTACCTGTTCTACTTCTTCAACAACTTCCTGGTCCTATGCCATAAGTGAGCAACAAGTAGTGTAAAGAAGGGAAATGACAAATTTAAGAACTTACTTACACCTTCAGTCCTCCATATGGGTGCTTGAGACTCCATGACAGCTTGCTATCCACCCAAAATTCATCTCAGTAACTGATGCCGGTCACATCTCAGTCTGTAGATGACCGAAGTTAGTTTCCTGCAACTACCACCTTATCGATGTCGATTTCCCCTGGACGACGCTGGTCAATATCTGCCCTGAGTCACCGACGTCGGTCTTCACATAGCCGACGTCGGTCCCTGTCTGGATGCCGATGCCAGTTTTCTTGCTGACGTCGGTCTCTATGTTTTTCTTGTGAGACCTGACTTTTTCCCACGAGCTCTTTTTGGATCAAATCCTTGTCCAAATCACCCTTGCTCTACTCAGAATTCTTTTGCATCTTGTGTTGAACTCTGTCCGTCACCTTCTCCTTAAAAACCAAGGCTTTCCTATTCTTGTCACTAACATTGGGTTCCTCAAGAAATGTTACCTTCTTCTTCTACATACAAAAACCATGATCCATACCTTCCAAATCCGAAAGCATATCCTTTAACTCAAGAACAAGCATCTCCTTCTTGTCTGTGTGACCAAGCCTATCAAGCCACATCTCTGAATCTACAGCTGAAGTAGAAAACCCAGAAAGAGAATCAGTAGTACAAGTAGATAGATAAAGCGTACCTACTTTCTTACCTCTAGCTACAAGTGTACCCTTGGTAACCTTCCAAGAGTCCACTGTGAGAGTTACTGTGCAACCCTCATCACCCAAACTTCTAAGAGAAATTAAATTCCACTCCAGAACTGGGACATGCATGACTTCTTTTAACACCCATGTGTTACATGTCTGCAATTTCAGCTTCACTTTCCCTTTGCCAACAATCTGACAAGGCTTACCATCTCCTACATAAATTTCTCCAAAATCTCCCTGGACATACTCATGAAAAAAATCCCTATGTGGGGATGCATGAAAAGAGGCACCAGAATCTAAAACCCAAGATTCTACTTTATCCAAAGAACATACCAGAGCATCCCATGCAGCATAATCTACAACATTTGCTTCTTTTTCATGTTCTTCATGATGATTTGTACCTGATCTGCAATCTCTCTTTAAGTGCCCTTGCTTTCCACACTTCCAGCAAGTTATTCTGCCATACCTGGACTTGGATCTTCTTCCTGTCTTGGACCTTGATCTCCCATGCTCTATCTTTTCTCTTTGCCTTCCTCTGCCTTCAACACTCAAAGCATTTCCTGATGATTCACCTGTGTTATTCCTGTGTATCTCTTCATTCAAGATCACACTTACAACATCATCCACTTTTAAGTCTTTTGAAGGAGACACAGTATTAGAAACTGCCATTACCAAACCTTCCCAACTTTCAGGCAATGAACACAAGATTAAGAGAGCTCTAATTTCATCATCAAATACAATATTGACTGAACTTAACTGGTTTACCAAACCATGGAAATCACTAAGATGGCTATGAACAGATCCACCTTCTAACATTTGCAAATTAAATAAACGCTTCATAAGAAATACCTTATTAGAAGCTGAGGGTTTTTCATATAAATTTGCCAAAGATTCCATCGACTCCACTGTTGTCTTACACTGTGATAAGCTGGAAATCACAGATGATGCAAGACTCAATCTAATAGATCCCAGAGCCTTCCGATTAAGAACCTCCCATTCTTCATCTTTCATATCTGAGGGTTTGCAAGTAACCCCTCCCAATGGTAAGTACAAATCTTTTTGATACAGATAATCCTCAATCTGCATCCTCCATAATTGGTAGTTCTTGCCATTAAACTTTTCCATTCGTAGCTTACTGTCTTCTGTCATTGCTCAACTCCCACTCAAACAGAAACCCTGTGAGTACCTGTAATCAAAACACACTAACCAGATCTAATCCAATCTGTTAGTATCCCAACCAAAAGCTCTGATACCACTTGTCAGGGAAGTCCAAGAACAAACACACCTCTGTTCTAATTCCTCTTGTTGGATCTTGCTCCTCAGAAAGAGCACAGTATGATTACCAAATATAAGCAATTATAAATGTAGAAATAACCAAAAACACAAATAGCTAGAATTCACCAATAGCACAGAATATGAGAGACAATACACTATCTTGTATTAACACTTGACAGAAAAGAATACAACAAAGAGCCGCCACACTCTTTCACCTTACAGAGGTTTGTCACACCTCAAGTGTACAGTAATTCTTCTTACACAACACTCTCCTACACAAAAAATGGTCCCAACAACCAACTCACAAATAGAATTGGTGTTCACCTCTCCAACTAATCAGTAATAACCCTGCCAGTTCACCAAGCACTCAAAAGTACTTCAAGTTGATCTCCCATGAACCTGCAACCTGTAATTCAATAGACCATACTCACATGTAGATCCCCTATGAGCTTGCAACAACCTGCAACTCAATGATCTTACAATGGAAGCAACTTACTTGCCTTCCTTTCTATCTCATGCCTTAATTACAATACATGCCAATGGGTCTATAAATAGATCCCTAACTCAAACACTAACTTAGACTCTTAATTTAGACAATTATCCTTGCAACCAAAGACTCTAACTGGCCTTTACATGCAAACACTTCATTCACTTAACTAACTATCTGTGTAACGAGCAGTTCTGGAACACATAGGTGACTGACGTCAGTCCCTGCTAGTCTGATTCTGCCAACGTTGGCTGACTTCCTACCATCGCCGGTGGCCTTCTGCACTTGGTCACGACCGACATCGGTCCTGCTGTCGATGCCAGTTCTCCTAGAACTTAGCAACCTTCTTGTTCCTTTTGTTTGCAAAGAGTTGAAGCTTTTAGCTCCACAACTCAACATGTTTTTGGGGCTAACTCTCTAGGTCTATGCTAGGTCAGCCAAGAGGCCAACAAACCAAAAGAGAGAAAAAGTCCCTAAACTATATTAGGTCAACCTAGTCGACCTAGCACAATCAACTGGTCAAAAGGGTGCTAAGGCAAAAAATAAAGGATAAAACATATAAAATGACAAAAATAGTTAGGAATAATAAGAATAAGCTTGGGTTCAATGGTTTTATGAGGCTAAATTGTGGATTTCAAGTGGCAAAAGGAATGACAATCTTATGAAGTACTAATGGTCTACTCACCCCTTTCTTAATGCACCCTTTAAGGCATGCACTCAAATAGATCGAGACTCGATAGGTTCCTAAAAGATACAAAGTGTTAGTAATAAATAAAAGTTTAAAAATATTATGTATATACATATGCCCCAAATGAAGCTCATCATGTATCACATAAGTGCAACATAGGATGGTGCTTCAGAATAGAACATGATAACACATGACACTGATGCTAAGTATGGTGCAATAAGTAGAAAATAAGATAAATGAAAGAACTATATTGAAAAACATGTACCTTTAACTTACCTTAGTGTTGTAGATAAAGAAGTGCACTATGAGAAATGAAGGTGTCCAATGTAGAGTATACTAGGTAAACCTATAGAAGTTAGTGCAAAAAATAGCCAAAAATTAAAAAAAATGGAAGATAAGCATATGATATTGGAAAAGAGATGGAAATTTTAGGAAATTTTGGAAAATTAGGATTGGTAAAGCAAGGATAGAATATATTGAATCAAAATAAATGACAAAAGGATGGAAAATGAATGACAAATGATAGGAAATAAATGACAAATGATGGAAAATGAATGACAAATGTTTGGAAAACACATTAAATCATATTGAAAAAGATCTAAACTATAAATGGTAAAAAGGAATATAAAACATACTAGATCACATTGGTAATCATGTAAAACATAAATGTCAAATGAAATATCGATGCAAGATAAGTTTTAACAAAGATATGTAAGAAAGTAAAAAGTAACCTTATGTAAGATAGGCATGAAAGAATCAAACATAAAGAAAAATATGAAAAAATGTTGAATGAAATGTAAGTCAAGATGTAAGATAAACATGAAGAAGGCATACATAAATAAAAATATGTAATAATGGAAAAAGGGTGCGAACTCAGTTATCCACAACATAAGGGTAACACAATAATGATAAAGGAAAGAAAAGAGCGATCCATAGTTACTCAAACATGTTTTGCTCTAAGGATAGATAAAACTAAAACAAAGTAATGCTAGCATGTTTTTAAAAGATGGAGAAGAAATAATTAAAGAAGAGGGAAAATAGATTTAAAATCATAATTTGTTGTCAAGAAGAAAATAGAATGGGTGGAGGGGAGAATGAAGGAAAAACTAAGGTAGATGAACTCTTTATTGAAGTCAAGACACTCAAATTTGATTTGTCAAAATGAGAGGACTATCGACCTTAAGGACTCTGAAGAACTTATCTTAGCTACACAAGCCTTGGGTCAATAAATGGAGTATATATATCATCCCATGAAGGATATATACATGAAAAATGGTATACCTCCCCATGATGTGTTACCAATTCTTCAGGACCCCTTACAGAGTCATTGATCTAATGTGAATATTGGGTACTTGCATGAGAAATTAAGAAGCACCATATATTTTTTTGAAATCCCTTATTCCAATCTACTGGCCTACCATACCCCAAAGGACTTCAGCTCTATGTGAAGCTAACTGTGGAATTTGAGCTTTGATTAGAGATAGGAGGTGTGCTTGAAATCACATATTTTGGTGTGAATTTGACTTTTGAAATTTGTATGTTTCCTTTTAGATATCATTGCCTTTTATTTCAAATGATTTGGCTTTTAACTTGCTTGATGTATTTTTTAGATTCCTCCTCCATACAGATTTGGAAGACCAAACATGGGTGTTAAAGATGAATTTCACTTGAATACTTGGGACAAGGTTGCTAAGAGAGAGAACTTCAAAGAACATGGGCTCTAAGAGTCTCATAAATCCAGGTAAAATAAAAGTGTTATCTTAACTTTGACCTTATTTTATCTAATGTGAAGATGAAAGGAAAGGGGAAATCAAGAGGAATGACATGTGGAATAATTTTAATTGCTTCAAATTGTAAAAATGTGACAAAGGTTAAAAATAAGGGATACAATGACAATATTATCTGATTCTTTATCATGAGAAAGAGGGAAGTGGAGAAAAAAAATCTAACATAGATTGTTTGTGTAGATTTCATCTAGCAAGAGAAGCTAAAGTTAAAGTTGAGAATAAGGATCAAGGAAAATAAAAGAATGGTAATTTTATGAGGGTTGGGTCTTATATGTGGTCTTACATATAAACTCATAAAATAGAGACCCACGAGGGTGTTAATAAGCAAGAGAAAATAAAAAATTAAGGGAGTCTTTGTACAAAGCACCTAATTAAACCATCGCAAGATGCCCTAACATGTGAGGTGGAGTGAGTTAACATTAAACCATTAAATGATTTGAATTAGGTTGGTAGGTGAATTTGGACATATGTAAATGTGTTGGCTTGTTATAATTTAAGGATGTTGAATGTGACATATGATGCTTAGGAGAGGTATGGAGAGATAAAGGAGGACCATGTATGATATGCTTTGGAGTGAGAATTTGAACTATGTATTATTTTAGTTCATGTGAATTAAGAGGTTGAGGTTTAATGAATGCCATAATATGTTTAAATTTATTCATGTTAGCTATCCTTTCCTTATTGGTGTAGGAAGAAGGTTCAATTATTGTTTGAACAAAATTGGTAGATGAGGTTTGTTCATTAGGTAGATGATGTTGATGTGATTTTGGTTCTTGAGATTGATTTTGAGAAGCTTGAAGATAGTATTTATAACATTATTTAGTGAGAGTATCAAGATTTAAATGTGGACCAAGCAAGGAAAAAATAAGAAATCAGTGAAGATCATGACAAGACTCATGAGAATGAACTATAGTAGCATGCCACCAATAAAATTTATCTAGATTGTACCATTTTGGAAGTGGTTTGGAAGGATCAAAGTTCATGGGTTTAAAGGTTGTAAATTTATCTTTAAGATATTCTAGACTCAAGCGAGGGTGGGTTGAGTTAAAATTGTTTGAATTGGATGTTCCATTTTGAGGTCGGGGAGGCTTGGATAAATCAATGTTCAGAGAACATGATTAGAAAGGTGATTTAGTATTTGTTTAAGGTGTTTCAAATTGAGTCATGAGAAACTATTTCCTTTTTGCTTGGTCTAAGGCTTCTTCTAAAGTTTTAGGTGAAAAGATTATAACTTTGTATTGAAGAGAATCCTTAAGAGCAGTGACAAATAGTTTGAAAAGAGTGGCATCATTCATGTTATGGTTAACTTTATGAGCAAGAGACTTCCATCATTTTATGAAAGTATGAAAAAATTCATTAAGAAGTTTTTTGGTATTGATAAAATTGCTAAGATAGTTTTTAGGAAGATCATCATGTCGGAATTCCTTCACTAGAACATTGACTAAATCCTCTAGTTGTGAGATGGAATGCCTAGGTAGTTAGTTGTACCATTCAAGTGGATCACCAACAAAGGTTTTAGCTAAGGTCTTGGTGGTAGCAAAGGTGTTAGTTGGGACCCATTCCTTATAGACATTGCCAAAGTATTTAAGAAAGATAGTAGGGTCTTTAGACCCATTATATGTGATAGTTGGAGAAATCTTTCTAATATCTATGGATATAATAAATGGGGCTAAAGGTTCATTTTGAAAATGTTGAAGCATTTTTTAATTCATTAGAGGTTGAGGGTGATATTCCCATTGGCATCTCTAAGAGGAGCACGGAAAAAAATTTGATTTGGTTGAGACATGATGACTTGAGATGGTTGATTACTTATGTTTAAGAAATGTTGGTGCATGTTCATCATTTGACATTGATTGGTTGTTTGCATGATGTTTATTTGTTTAATAACTAGTGCAAGAAGTTAAGTTTTATCAATAGGTGGATTGGTGCTTGTAGGAGGGGTATTAGTGTTGATAAGAAGAGGACTGTTAGTATTGGTGGGAGGAGGATTATTTGTATGTAGAGGATTCCCAACATTGGTATTAGTTGTCTTGAGTGTGGTAGAAAAAGAAAGAAGCTTGGTAAGGCCACCATTCTTGTGAGGAGTGTAAATAGTATTATCATCAAGACTTTTGAATATTTGGGAACCATCTAGATTATTAATTTGATTGATATTATTTGGTGAAGGATTCCCAACATTGGTATTGCGAAGAGGATTATGATGAAGGATCTCAACTACATTACATTGTGTAGTGAGTGGTTTAGGCTTAGGAAAAAGGGAAGGAAGATATTGGATAGTTTCATCAGAAGTAATGAAATAAGTGAGATTACTATCCAAGTCCTTAAGAATTTAATGTTCTTGACTAAAATAAGGCTGATAAGATGTCATCATGATGAAATAAGACTAGATAAGCACACAAGGTGAACAAAAAGTGATATAGAATAGTATAGGGTTGATAGAGTTGACCTAACACAAAAATAGGGACTATAAAAATGTACAAGGTCGACTAGGTCGATCCAATATAGTGTAAAAAGACTAAAAAAAAGGTAAAAGGGATTCAAATAGTATAAGGTTAACCAGGTTGACCTAGTAGAGTGGACAGAGGCTAAAAAATATACTAGGTCGATAGGGTCAACCTAGTACAGTAAACAGGGAAGAAATGAAAGTTGATAACAAGACATGAACTAAAGTAAGATAATTACAAGTAATGTAAGAAAGCAATAAGTATTTAAAGGGAAAAAAATAGTCAATTGAATTTATGATGGCCAATCTAATTAATGCACATAAAGAAAAATCTTGCACTAACGCTGGCTAATGCAAGATTTTACACACAGAATGATCAAAGAGCAAGAAAACAACTTAAAATTAAACTATATAATTGGTAAAACTATTATATTGATTATATTATTAAGAATGATTTTAAATTTGAAAGGAAGTTGGCTATAAGTAAGGTACTAGATAACAATCTAAGGTTAGTTTCAAGTAGTTTGGGCTGAAAGGGACTATAGTGGTAATGATATAGGGTTGGTATTGCGGCCTACCCCCTCACTTTTCAAACTAAAACAATAAGGGTAACAGGTGCTTAGCCAAAATATACCATTAACCACACTTTATGCTTGATCAGAGCATCAAGTCAGCTTCCCCCCTGATAATGAAATCCAAGTAGGTATACCTAGGTAGTCAAATGTTTATGTGGTTTGGCCATGTGTGCAAAAGAATATAAATAGTGAAACTAAATGATTAATTGAAAACCACCTAGTTAGACTATGTGAGCTATTCTCAAAATGCAAATAACTGAAAAGAAAGATGTGATTAAGATATATGCATTAAGGGAAATTTAAATATAAAATATCCTTTTAAGAGAATCCCAAAAATATGGAGAATGACATATGAAAATAATATAAATCATTTAATAGATGACATCATCCCTTTGGGGTGACTTCATCTAAAATAAAAATAAAATTTATTTTTTTATTATATAAAACTTACTAAATCTTGTCAATTAACTCACTTTGGTTAATACTGACCCTAGTTATTTGATTACATCTCTTTTTTTAAGAAAGTGTAAATATTTTTTGTTTTTTCCCAAAAAAACATTTTATCATTAAATTTACATTTTTCATTTATAATTAATAAAAAATCCAAAAATCACTATAATCTAGCGAGGATCTTCTTTACACATTATATGGAATTTAGAAAATTATTATGAATTATACAAAATATTTTTAATTTAGAAAGTTAATTTTTTTATTTATTTAAAAATATGTATAATGAAAATCATGATTTAAATATTTTAAGCTTTTATCATGGGTATAATTTAGTTAGATGCTTGTTTGATGTCACGTTGCCAATTGGGTTGGGAGTGTGCATCACAAAAAACCATGTCCTCAAGTGCCTTATTCATTTGATGATGCTACCATAAGGACTTGGCATTCCCAATGTATGGCTATGGGTTCTTAATCCAATGCTATAATTTTATTACATTCCTTTTATGTTTCCAAGAATGGAAAATGGGAAATGTATTTTGACATCCATAATATTCTAGATTTCTGAACCAAAGGATGGTAAAGCAGACTTTAAATAGTATTATTAGTGTCATGTAAAGAGATTTATATGAAATTGAAAATTATAGGTGCATTCTACCTAGAATATATCTATCAATAAAGTAATATGGTTAGATGGCTAGATTGATCATGATTTTTTATTCCTCTTATAAGATAAGGTTACAAAGATTGATGTGAATAGCCTCCTTAAGACAAGGAATAAATTTTAGCATAATTATTTGTTTATTCCCTTATCTTTTTCATATAATTATAAGGCTTTGCATTACTTCCAAAAAACACTAATCCACACCCATGAACTCCCAGGTTTCCTAATGAGGATCTATGAAACTTGTAATTGGCAAAATTTTTGGGTGGTGGTATCTTATCCGACATAGAATGATCTATGATTAGCCAACTATTTATGAATAAGAACACAATTGGTTTTAATTAATAAGAACACAATTTTTTAGACACAAACCTATACCTTCCATTGGCAATCTATAATTACCTCTTAGAATCAAGACACAAAATAGACTCAAACACAAAATCATTTAAATCTCATCTTTCTTTGTTTTTTTCTAGTCGAGAGCTCCTAGGTTGAATGTTACTCCTCCCTCTATCTATAACTTCCTCTATCTACATATTTTACTCCTAATCTACATCCTCATTCCAACATTTCTTATTCCCTTTAGGCATCACATTCACCCATGGTTATAATGACTATCAAGAGACATCATAAAAGATTAACAAAATCTCAGAAGGTAATTCATTGTGTGAAGCTCATTCCAAGACCCAGTTGAGTTTATAAAATTCACCTTCTACTTAGAGGGACATAATTAGGCCTTTTAGAATCTTCTTTGTGTATAGGTAAGACCCCTATTGGGTTTCAACAAAAATTGAAATAGAATAGATCTAATCTGATCTAGTTTTAACGATTACCACATCATAAAAAATAGTAAAGTGGTTTGACCCAAATGAAATTTATAAACACCATAAACATGTTTTAACATGTGGATGACCTCAACAGGCTTGTGTATGCTGAGTTTCCCTATATAGAGAACTGAACTTATAACAAAACTATTCTGGATTTTACTTGTCATAGGTAGATTATTGACATAACATACCAAGCTCAAGACTTGATTGGAATTAATTTGGGGATAAAATTGTCCAATTCCATCAAAACAACACCAGGATTAAAATGAGTTATGAAATGAATTAGATGGGAATGAAAGTTGATAAGCAAAAGCACATGAACACTTGCACAACACACAATAAAACCGAAGAAAAAACATAAGATAAGCAAACACTATTTTATAAGTTTTTAAGCATCGAGTGCGATCACAAATTTATTTCCTATCACTTTAGGGTTTCTTGAAACAAAAAAAATAAATAATTTATATTAATGTTTATTAATGGCTAACATAGGTCAATGGAATGATAAATTACAACCAGTAACTATATCTAGACTGGGTCATAAAAGAGAGCTTCAACATCTTTAAAAAACAAGAATTTACAAGCAAGAAGATAAAATCTAAATGCAAAAAAAAGGAATATTCTAATTATCAAAAAACAAAATACTTTTGGAGATTATCAAGATTATAACCAAGATATCATGATTCTTATCTTTTCCCAAATAGTGTACCAAATGTTATGAGGTTTACAAAGATAGTTTTGTCAAAAACTAGGGATTGGATTTTTGACATGATTATGGTTCTTTGTTTCTCTATAATCCAAAAGTTAAATTAGTTATTCTTTGAATTTTTGCATTTGAATTTTCACTAAATTATTTACAAGAACAATAAATATTATTATTTAGATAATGGATATAAAATAGTATTATGGAGATATCAAATATAAATAGTATTTACAAGGACAATTTTAATAAATATTATTTACAAAGAAAACTTTTGATTCTTAAATTTATTTAGAAATACAAATTATAATACTAAAATGTGAGTTGTAAATATATCATTATTTTCTCACATAACAAATTAAATTATGTAATTTTTAGAAACTTAAAATCAAGTTTGACTTTTGAGAGAAAAATCTCAAGGAATATCTCAGAAATATAGAAAGTACAATGAATAAATATTTTTATGAGTCATCATATAAATATGTGGTCCCACTGAACCCATGTAGTTAAGTGATTTTATTTTTATTTTTATTTAAATAATTTGTTGAAATAAAAATAAATTAATTTTTTTAATGATTTCCCCTAATGGTTAATTCTAAATTTGAAACAAGGTATAGTTGAGAAACTATTTGGATTCAGATACTTGGATCATAAAAAATAGGGTCGACAGGGTTGAACCTATACTATGGAAGCAAAGTTTGATGAATGAACTAGGTCAGTCAAGTTGACCTAGTTATTTCAAAATACACAGAACATAAAACTAGGTCCATAGGGTCAACCTAGTTGACTGTGTAGGGGCAGTTTTAAAGACTACAAATTGTGAAAGAAAAGTACTAGAAATAGAAAGATACAAAAGAATAGAAACTCACTTGAAGTGGTTTAAAGATGTAAACAAAAAATATTTTTTGATCAAGAACCTTGGAGCAAACCTGTCAAAAACTTACAAACTTGGGCCGAGTTGGTTGACCAAGAAATATAGAAACCTACTATAAAAGTGTTGAAAATGCACTAGGTCAACCTAGTCAACCTAGTTGACCTGAATAAGAAGTCTAAAAATTGGAAAAAACTACATTGGGTTGAGCTGTTCAATCTAATTATCTGAATATAATTCTACAAGTTCTAGAACCCATACTAGGTTGAGTTGGTTGATCCAATTACCTATTCTTACAAACTTACGCACAAAGATAAATAATTGGGTCAATAGGGTCAATCCAACATAGTAAAGATATGATAAAAATAATGATGAATCAAAATTAAATAAGTGAAAAATCCTACAAGGGTTTGATTCACATCGGGTTCACTAGAATGTATGCAATTAGAAATGCATTGTGTCTATAAATCAATCTTGGATAAAATGGGATAGAGCACACCTACACTTCTAATTAGGGAGCATATAATTGTTAAGCGAGAGTATGACCAATGTGAGGATAGGTTATACCTGATTATGGGATCACTTATCACAACACATTTTGCAAGATAGGGTTCCAAAGCCCATAGTCTAATATAATCACATAACAACCCTAAAAGATTCCTATGATTTAATATTTCACTAATCTAATAACAATAAAAACAAATCTAATCTAGTGCACTCTAAATCTTGTGGCATAAAGTGGAGGTTAGAAACAAAATAAATAAACAACTAAACTAAACATGTATAGAAGACACATACTCATGTCAATGTATACAGAATCCTAATACATGAAAGAGAAGAATACATATGTTCTATCTATCTACTCTTACAAAGGAGGAATAAAGTTATAAATACTTACCTTTGAAGATGAACCCATCGAGCCTCAATATTTCCCTTGGCCAAGGTGCCTCATAAGAGATTGTGTGGTATGTAAGGATAACTAAGATAAATCAACTCTAGGCTACACAACCTACCCAAGCATCCAAAATACTTTTCCACAAGATGAGATCGGAGCTCCAAATAAAGTATTAAACCTAAATTTTATTCCCCAAGTAGAATGGTCAATAAGCAGATGTTCATTCACACTTATTCGCTTAATTCTTTTCTCTTAAAATGGTGGTAAATGACCTTGTATATACAGTGGTATCTTACCCTAAAAACTTTTGGGAACATCAGTTATGCTAGGTCAACTTGATTGACCTAGAACATTTTCAAGGTTAAATCTTTAGGTTTGTGCTAGGTCAACCAAGAGTCCAACAAACCAAAAGAGAGAAAAATTCCCTAAACTATACTAGGTTGACTTGGTCAACCTAGCACAACTGATAGGTCAAAAGGGTGTTAAAGCAAGAAATGAAGGATAAAACATAAGAAATTATGGGAATAGGTAGAACTAAGAAGAATAAGCTTGGGTTTAAATATTTCAAGAGGATAGAGTGTCGATGGAAAGTGGAAAAAATAATAACAATCTTATGAATCATTGATGGTCTACCCACCCCTTTCTCAGTGCACCTTTTAAGGCATGAATTTAGAGATATTGAGACTTGATAGGTTCCTACAAGATACAAAGTGTCAATAATCAATAAAAGTTTGAAAATATTATGTGTATATAGGAGAATGGTCAAAAAATTGTGAGATGGTCTTGGTGACCTCAACAAGATTAGGGTATGAAGACAATTTTTAAAGAAACCTACAAGAATCTTATTTGCCCAGGATGAGACACCTATAGCCTGATTGCAATATATGGACTAGCCTAGTCAAATGGAGAGTACAAGTTTAAGAAGGTAAGAATATTTTTATGATGGATTTAAAATTATTGAGACCAATCTCATATTACTAATGTAAATATAATATGATCTTCATGAATCAAGGAAACAAGGTAAAGGAAGGATGAACAAACAAGCTCAACTCTGCAAACAAATCATGTACATAGTCAATCCTATAATCTAGTCTTGAGAGATTAGAAGGATTGATGGGTCTTGGAGCATGAAAAAATTATTGAACTTGGTAAAAAAATATTCAATACCTAATATAGACTCCCATGCCCTCAATTTGACCAAATAAATAGGGGATATGCCCTCTATTTTATTTCATACATAGGGCACTCCTAGTCAAGACAAAACTGCAACTAGAGTGTGTGAATGAATAAGAGGTGAAATAAGAGATATTTTATGGATATAGGATGTTATATATAGTTTCATTGAATATTTAAAAATATTTGAAAGGCCTTGAAATCATTGGGAACCCTCAGAAGGGTTAAACACATAGTTAGACACAATCAAGCCTATTAGGTCTAAAACTAGGCCTAAGCCCTATAGTTGCCTTGACTAATCCATATTACCATGAGAAATTTTTAAAACATATGAATACCTTTATGGGAAATTTTAGGATTTATTATAACCTTTTTTTTTTAGATAACTACACATAGTGTTCATTTTTGACCTAAACTTCTTTCAGGGGTACCTAGAATGCATTCTAAAGCTCGATAAGCCATCTTCAAGTGATCACATATATACATACCATGTAAATGAGACCTAAAAAATGTGGGGAGATTTTAAGGAGGTCATATACTCCAAATTTTTGGAATTATTTCTAAGGTTGGATGTCTAACTTATGAACTCTCACTAAGAAGTAAAACCTTGTAACCCTCCTAAAACCCTATCAAGGACCTGATGGAGAAAAGATGAATGGAGATGAATTTATAAGGTATAATTTAGCCTTGAAATTTTTTTTACTATTGAATACTTCTCATGATCTTGGACACCCAACTTTTCCATACTATCACTTGTATGAATAGGCTAAATTTTGAGTTTCTTACAGGTATTGATGTGTTTTTTAGGTGAAAAGGAGAATGGGTGGATGAAATAAATTAAAATAGGTCAATATGTATTTATCACAACTCCATATACCCATATCTCACCATATGTAATCATATAAATACCTTTGCTACACAGTTCACTACAAGCAGTCTTGGACAGATAGTGAAAATGAGAAGTGATTACCTAGTGAGAAGATGAAAGATCTATTTTTAGATATTTTTAAGGTATATATCATGGAGTATAATAAAAATATACTTTGAAAATTTTTCCTAACACCTATTCCATTCTTTTAATTAATCAAATTCTAGTCACTTTGATGACAAATGTGAATATTGAAGCCAAGAGAGCTAGCAAGTGACTGCAGATAGTGAATACAAATGTCAATAGGAAGGATATCAGTTAGGGAGGTATAGAATTACTATCACATATTATTTAAAACCTCCCTAATATATTTCATATGTTTCAATACCTTATATTTAATTTTCAATTGGTCAAGTGATACTTCATCATGAAGGCAGTTTCAAGAAGGCTAGTTGAGGTCTCTATGCCAACTTGAAGAAGAATGATGAACTTCAAATGGACACTTGTCCATGACAACTTCCAAACCTATTTTTACACTTTTTTATCTTTAAATTTAACTATTTTCCAATTTTTAACACTTGTCCTTGTGACCTTTCCTTTTCCATTCTTCTCTCTCCTCTCATATGTTCTATAAATGCAAGCCATTTTAGATTTTGTAATAAAATCCACACCTAGTATGGTGAAGCCCTGCTAGTTTGAATACATTATTCACCTTTGAAATAAAAAAATTTAATCTAGTTTTGAGTTCACAATCTTCTTTTCTAATTTTTTGAAGTGGTGCATAGTATAATTTTAAGTGATAAGTATCTATCCCTGTGTTCTCTTGACTCTTCCATATTGATGCAAGTAGTTATCCCGCTAACATGTCACATGAAGTGTAGCTAGTGTATTTATCTATCTTCAAGTGTAAAGAGTATCATCAGTGTTTTGAATCTTATATTTTTCTCACTCACATTGAGTAGTGCAATGCATATCACCTCCATGTTTGAAATACTTATGTTAGAGTAATCTAGGATGTTGAGACTAGTATTATGATTCATGTTTCATAATGCAAGTGTATGGTAGTCTAGTAGAGATAATTATGATGTATAATGTCTTTATAATAGTTTAATTTCATGTTTCCTTATATCCCTTTTCATCCAATCAAGCAAGTAGTGTAGGTGATAAGCTATCAAAGATAAATCTAGGGAGCTAGCCCTTAACTTAGAGGTTTGCCTCTGCTATAGGCAACCCACAGGCCTACAGGTAATCTAATGTTTCACTCAATCTAGAGTAGTCTTGAAAAACCATCTCTAAGGTGAAATATTAAGTGACAATATTTTTGACATGCCTGGTGAGACCAAGTTCTGAAAGAGTATAAAAATTATTGGTGTGTTCTTCTTACGATTAGCTTTTGGAAGCATTCAAGAAAATACCAATGGTGACTCTGAATTCATCATCTAGTTGTAAGAAGCCATGTATCTTTTTGTAAAATATTTTGATCAATTCTTGTGTTTCATGTGACTAATGAAGTTGATATGGTTGGTTATGTTGAGAACCCCTACTATGCACCTCCCTATCAATCTTATTATGATTTATGTTATACCCCTCAACATCCCTACCAAGGTTTTTATCAACCCTATGATTATTTTATTCCTACTCCATATGAACATGGTTTTCTTGGAAAACTATATGAAGAAGTATATGAAAATTTATATCAAGAAGAATGTCAAGAAGTGTCTCCATACCCATCTCAACCTGATTCCCATCAACCTTGTCATGAGGAATCAAATGATCCCATTGATTAGGAAAGAAGATATTGGAAAGCAAGATATAAATTCCTAAAAGCTTAATATAGTAAACTAATTCAATAGATTAAATCTCACAAAAACCCCTATTATCCCCCTACTCCTCCTAATTCAATTCCACCTCAAGCTAAGTCTTTGTTGGCACTCATTCCAAACAAGATAAAATCAAAAAGAGTGATGAAGAATTGGGATGAGGAACTTGATGTGATCCCCATTCATCTCATAGAGAAGTTGAGAAAGTTAGTTCAATTCTTTATGAATGAGTGAAGGATGGTTGAGGAGGAAGCTAAATATGTCATCAATGAAGATTTTGTATATAATGGTAGATAGATAGGTTAGAAATGTGGGAAAACTAAGATCTTGAAGATGAGTTTATATATGTTGAATATCCTCGAGAAGGCTATGATCAAATTGAAACTCTTGTTGAATAAGGTGTCTCTCCCATTGACCAATCCAACTTGTCATCTCCCCATGAGTTCATTCAAGAAGTATCCATTTCAAATCCCATTTATTGTCCCTCCATCACACTTTATATTCCCTCTCAAACCCATGAACCTATCCCTCACCCTCAAACCTCATCCCGTCTTAAAGAAAAACCTATCCTATTAGATGTAAGCAAAGAATAAAAATCTCAATTTGTAATTGATCAAGAAGATGACATGAGTAGCTATGATGAAGAGATCACCATAAGAACTCCCCTTGGTGAAAACAAGTGCAATTCAATCTTATTGAGTGAAGAAAAATATGTTGAAGGTAATGTTGCATCTATCCACAAAGAGTTTAGTCAAGGCATGAAATAAGAGGTGAATGATAAGGACTCCACATCTGTTGAGTTAGTTCATGTTCATGTGTATGAACAAAAACTTGAACCTAAAATTACAAAATAATAAAGAGTTGTTATTACTACTATATAACAAGATTACTTGTGTAAAAGGTTATATGAGTTATGTAGTGAATATGAGGCCCTTCAAAGGCCTATACATGTTGTTAGTTAATTAGAAGACACTCTTGAAGCTACCTCTCCTCTTGATGGTGTGCTCTCAAAAGAAGATCTTATGCCACCCAAACTTGTTGAAGTTGTTGCCATTTTTGAAGTTGATCAAGTGCTCAAGGACCAAGAAGATAATTTTGAAGAGGCTTTAGTTCTTGGAGAGGAAGAAGGCAAGGATGGTTAGTAGTAGCATGTTGAGCCTCTCCAAGAAATTGAATATATTTACAAAGTCAAAGGTTATGTTCACAAAGAGCTAGATCAAAACATAGACGATGATGAAAACTTGTTTGCAATTATGAGAATAGGTTACACTCCTTTTTAATGAGAAGTGAAGAAGGAAGCTATAGTAAGCAAGTGAAAATCTAAGAAGCATATACAATCCATGATGATATGTTTGAGGTCATGAAAATGGGCTATCATCTCTTCAATCAATTTGTAGACACTCAAAAATTGCATATTTTTAGATGTCGAAATGCTTGGAACCCCTACCCAAACCTAAGGATAGTTGACCACCTAGTTGACTTAGCCCATTTATTAATTTACTAACTTTAATTTTTAAGTAACCTCATTTTAACTTACTTTCACCCATTTTCCTCTAGAACCTCGACCACTGATAGTTAGCCTAACCATCAATAGTTAGTCTGACCATCAATGGTTAGATATCCAAGCCTACTTTAAAGCTTTAAAGCATTACCAGCTATACGAGATAAGCATGGTTTCATTTAATAGCTTTTGTTTTGTGATGAAAACTAGCTTTAAATCATAGTAATTAGTAACTTTATCCTCTATCTAATTAGTAAATTCCTCTTTCACATTTAATAACTTCATCCTATAAATGGAGAGAAGTAGGAGGAGAGATGGATCCATAAATCCAGCAATCTGCATCCAAACTACCTTGTATATAGGTATCCAGTATCCCTTTAGTAATCAAGTAGTATCAATGGAGACCCAAACCTTTATTAGAATCATTTTTGAAGGCCAAAAAACTATTACTTTGGCCAAATTACTTCAACCTTCCACCATCAATTTATAGGTATTTCATGCTTCTTTTCTTTGATCTATTTCATATCTAACCTCCCTGCCCTATCCATACCTATCTTTGTCTTATTTTCCATCCTTTAGATCTATAACATCCTTATATTTGATCAATTACCCAATCTTCCATTACTTTTTGAACATTTTTAGATTTTTGTAGGCAACCACTGATGGTTAGCCTAACCACCAATGGTCACCTCAACTGTCAATGGTCACCCAACTGCTGACAGTTAACCCAACCATCGATGGTTCACCTAACCATTGATAATCACTATGGTAGAAAATTACAATTTATTTTTACCACCTTTACCTCAACCAAACCCTATTTTTCATGTTCTTACCTATTCATAGAGACTCTTTTGATTTTCTAAACTTGACCCCAACTATCTTAGCACAAGTAATAACCCACTTTTACTATAATTAATTTTTTATTTAAAAAGCAATTTAATTTCATCTCATATTATGTGCATTTAATTTCTATTTATTGAATTCAAGTTTCCTTTATTTTCATTCATATCAACTTAATTGTTATAAATAGTGGATTGGCAACCTCTTAGTAAGCTTGCGCTTCTTGGATCTAGCTCATGCTAGGCAGTCCACTTAACCATCAATCTAACAACCCCTTTTTCTAGTGTCTTTAATATGTATAGGTTATTCCTTCCAAGCCAAATATGATTCTCACCATCATCTGGATCATGTGTACACTTTCACCAAGTATTCTTCTATACACCCTATTACTAATTTCATTACTTGCTTCCAAATTAAGAAATGAGTAGAAATTAATTTAAAGCACAATTAAAATATCCTTGCTTACTCTTGATAGACAGATTAGATTTTTATTGGTCTTAATTTCCCAAGAATCAAGAGGTTTTTTTTATCAGAGCCATTCTTACAAATGAGTCACAAGATTCATCTCAATTCATGCCATTAGATATGCCAACTTACAAGGAGTCTGAACAAGGTAAGTTATTGGATGATAATGATGTAAAGTTCCTTAAAAAACTAGTCAAGTTGTAGTTGAAGAGCATCATGAGGAGATTTTTGAGTCAAAAATGGAATCCACCTTCATAGGTGATGTGTTTGCATATGTTGTCATTGCATTTGAAGTCTTGCCAAAGAGATTGGTAATCATGAAGGAATTGGAGACATAAATACCAATGCTCAAAGGACTACATGTTTCATGTACTTCTTCACTTCATGGAGAAAACAATGGTTCAATCTTTCCCTTTGATCTAGGAGGAAGATCTCTATTTAGGTTAGTTTGTGCATAGGTCACTTTACTTATGTTGTGTGTATTTTCCCTAAGTGTTCTTGAGAACAAAAGTGTGTTTTCTTTGGTGTGTTGTATTGTGTGCTTGTTTCTTTTTGTTTGGTGTGGTTTTGTTTCCTTTTTTAGGTAAT
>JARHVA010002445.1:292500-332500 GCA_037957365.1 Torreya grandis | reverse complement strand
AGGCCTTACTAGTCAAAATTATTTAAATTATTTTACAAGTTCCCCTCCATCCACAAATTAAAAGTCACCAAACATAAATCAAAATGCATCCATCAATATTTCTAGTTCCAACCTTAGCATCAATCTAAGTCAAACTTTTGGTTCACCTTCACCTCTACTTTCAAATATATACTTGAACCAAAACCCATTCACAAATCAACCCCAAATTCAATCAAATACAAATAAATTTTATCCAAATCAACCTTTCAACTCCTACACCCATAAAAACCAACCATTTGACTCTACATCTAACTCATCCCCAAACTTGAACCAAACTACATCAAATCCACATTTGTTCACAAACATAACAAATTCAAATTTGATTAACATCACAAATCCAAATCAACTATTTAACATGAATCCATCGACATCAAATACATCAACCTTCATAAATCCATTAAATTAAAACTTCTCAACACATCCAACTAACTTTACAAATCCACCAAATATAAATACATTCACCTTCAACTCAAATATATCCTTTAATCCAACAAATCCAATACATCCATCCTTTAACACAAGTCAATTCATCAACACTCCACCCCATAGTCCACATTCCCAAATCACTAAATACATAATAGAGAACAAAAATGATGTCTTGCTACAAGATTTAAGTCTAAGATCCAAGTTTCCTCCTAATTTTGAAACCTAAACCATTCCAAACCACCCTACTACTAGTACCCCAATTTTTAAAAATCAACCAAGTCTTCCATCCACTAGTTATAGCCTTGATTTCAACATCTTTCATCACACTAAAAAAGGGAATCCAATTTTATGACCCCTACCATCTAACATTACTCAAGCCTAAAATCCACAACTAATCCAAAGCACCCAACCTACCAACATCACTACCATGCCTAGTGGTTAGACTAGTCAAGAGAATAAACAATGAAAATTCACTCCTTTGGGAGAACTATATGATATATTCTTTCAAAAGATAGTTGCTGTGAACTTGGTCATATTTCCAAACACCAAATAATTTGATGAAATTGTTCCAAAACCCAAGTGGTATAGAGTTGATGAATATTATGAATACCACATAACTCAAGGTCATTCCACCAATCATTGTATGAGACTCAAGAATTATATACAATATTTTATTGATAAAGGGTACATTAAGATTGATCCAAGTGTATCTACATTTGAAAATCATAGTTTGGGCATATGCCAAAAAAGTCTTTCCTAAGCCTAATCAAACTACTCCACTTCCAAATCAAGTTCATAACCTTCCATCCATTTCTCATGAACCTTTTTATAACACATCCATTTTCAACCAATCCATAGTTTATCAACCCATCTTTAATAACCATGTTTTACTTTCAATTTCCAATGAGCTTATCTTTGACAAAGAGTCTTTTTTTGACCAAGAGCCAATCTTTGTCCAAGATCCCATTTTTGACCAAGATCCCATTTTTTAATAAGATCCCATATTTGACCCATCCTCCTTCAACTAACACATCATATCACTCATTGACCAATCACCTAACCCCTTACCACATGTTGAATTTACCATTACTACATAACATACACCCCAAGTGATAGAGGTACTTGTAGATAGAAAAATACATGAACAAGGCATTTTAAATCCCATCCATTTTAGAGTAAACAATGAACCGCAAGAAATTTTATATAAACCATTTGTAAATCAATGTAAATATGTTAGTGATACTTTTATAGTTTTTAAGGAAACTTCATCCATAATAGAAAAAAAGATCTATTCATAGTAGCTATGAGGATCATGTTGCCATCACTCTTTTTATCAACACAAAAAATCATTCCTCCCATATTGGAATTCCATCTCCCATACCCATTAATTGGGACCAATAATTTTAGTTACCATCAGTTTCCTTCCATGATAATCAAATAATTATAGAATTCTTAGCTAGTCTCTAGCTAGAAGAACATAATGAAACATCCTCATATTATGAGGAACAATATTCCTCAAACAAAATGAATCCTATAATACAAATCTAAAATAAACATCTCTTATTGAAAACCTCTTTGAGGAATTATCAGATAATCAAAATATAATTTTTAATCCAAATCTAAATCAAAATATAGAAAACCAAAAATATGAGTCCCTTAGTGAAAATCTCTTTGAGGTGCTATTGGATAATCAAAATATGAATCCCAATCAAAACAATCAAGAAGAATACCTTGGTGAAAACATTTATAAAAAAATAATGATGAGAAAAATCATCTACCCCCTACATCAATATAGTTGTAACTAGGATCCCCATCACATATTTAAGACATCATTAAAGAAGTATTGTATTCCCACATCATCTCACATGCATATACTCGTAGTATTATTGTACATGATATTATTTGTCCCAATCACCATTTACATCATGACACCTATACTTATCCCCAATATCATTCCATATCTCCAAATATTTCATGCACTTAACACATCCTTCATCCAACATACTTTTCATTTCACCCTATTTGGTAGCACCCTCTATCGTAGGGGCTATGAAAGTATCCTAGTCAATTTGGAAGAAGCCCAATTAGAAGTAAATGAAGTTATTGAAGAAATATCTATAGAACATACTTGAAATATCAATAGGGGTCAACATCATTCATATTGAACCCTTTTATAATTGAGATGCCATAAAACCTAGAAGGCTCTAGTTGGTCACATCTACATCCACTTAGTATTATATACAAGACACCTACATTGAAAACACTATCCATATCTAATGCAAGCATTCAAGGTCATAAAGTGCAAAATTCCATAATATAATGACTGTTCTATGATCATGATCTAGTCCACTTTTAGCATGTTTCAACTTAGATCTACATGCACATAGTAAACTAGCTAAATACCCTTATTTTTAATTTATTGAAATATCAATCACTAGTTGTACTTTATATTTTTGGCATATCTTAGTATTTATTTTAGAATATTATTTATCTAAGTTTGAAAATTAATTAGTCTAATATAGACTTATTTATCACCCTTATGCTTATTTATTTTTATATTCTTAACCTTATTACCCTTGCACAATCAAATTTAGGGTTAAAACATTTAGTGAACTCGACCTATAAGTCTTCCTTTGTAACCTATCCTGATTTGGGTTTCTAACCTCCTAGAGTTTTAGCTTATTGTGATTTATTTTTATATCCAAAAATTCACATGAGGGTTTTACCCTCCTTTTTTTCCATTATTATATTCATATGATTGAAAGTTTCTTCTTATTTTATTGGCACATTTCAGCCTCCAAATAGTTCTATTTTGAAATTCCTTAGAGGTATTTTATATTTAGGTTGGTATACTAAAAAATCTCTTTTTGTTTGCCCAAATTTGATATGGATTTTTTTAATTTTTCAATTTACTATTTTTAGTAAATATTGACATACAAGGAAAATGGAATAATAATTTTTTAATTAATTTGTGATTTTCATAAAAAATAATATTTTATGAAAAATCCTCTCTCAGATATTTGAAATAAATTCTTATTTTATCACAATTATTGATTCTTTATTAGGAATATTCTAGGGTGTTGCTTATGAAAAATTCCACATTTTTTTGGCTTATTTCTAATTCATAACACCTTAATTTTAAATTTCCTTAGAGGTTTTTCATAATATTATTGATATAAAAAACCTCTTTTTTAATAAATTATTCAATGTATTATACAGAAGTTGAATTTCACAAAAAAATAAATAAATTTAGATGTATCAGCCTTATAATGTACTTTTATTTCCCTAATTTTTTGGGTTTGTCACATTTTATGATTTTCATGAGAAACCCATTTTATATTCCAAAAATTATTATAAAATCACTTTGTATTACTTTTTATCTATTTGATATATTGTGGTGACCTTGACCTTTGGTCTCAAAATCTTAATTGACCTATGGTTTCCTAATTTACTACTTTTTTGAATTCTAATTGTTGATTTCAAAGTGTTCAAAATTAAAAAAATAAGATTTTATTTTCCTCAAATTTGCTCAATATGGATACATTTGTTGAGCATTTTCATTTACAATATTTCATTGTTGTCATTGCTTGTTATCTTGTCTAAATTGTTAGAAAATTTGAAACAATCGAATCAGAGAATGATCCTAATTAAGATAACACTGAAAATTATATTTACCATTCTTATTTCAATACTATTTAACCTCTTCCTCCTATCCCTTAGGAGGGTTATGAATACCATCCCTCTAACCAGGTCCTTGTTATCATTCCTTCAAGGGCTAAGGTAGATGGTGTATGTATGCATATTCAATTTGAAGTACCTAGGGTTAGTGATTATGAATCCTTAAAAGATCAAAACATCACTATGAGAAAGATAATATAAGAATTAAAAAATCAAAATTAGTATTTTGGTTCAAGACTCACATCATCAAAAAATTAGATCACATACCTATAAAATCCAAAATATGCCAGTGTTAATCATGTGTTTGTATATTCATCTAGCAATGTTGTACCAATCAAGGTTTCATATCCAAATGAAAAGATAAAAAAAATACATCTAAAACAAGTGATTCAATTATTACCTACACATATTATAAGGAGATCCAAATACTATTATGGATATCATATAATGCATGGGCATCATACAAATTTTTATTTGGCTTTAAAGAAAAAAATACATAAGACAAATGATAGTGGTGATCATATAATTGATACATTATTCAAGAAACCCACTCATGTTATGAGTACCTCTCAAAAAACACAAGTACAAAAATAAACAATATGGGTACCAAAAGATAGTTTAGAGCAAAATCAATTTAAAATGAAGAGTTATACTAAGAAAATAATATAAATCTACCTCCATAATGATACTCAGATTTTAAAACAATATTCTTTTAGATAACAACATCTACAACACTTTGGTTATCATGGTCAAGTATTGAAAAAACATTCCTAAGGTATAACTCATATTATCTCCACATCTAATAATAATGATCATTAAGGCCTAGAATATAGTGCCAATACTAATGCAAACCATTCAAAGATACATTGTTATGCCCTTAACCTATAGTGTGTTTAGGGATATGTATGCTCGACTTGTGGCTTACACACCTTCATATTAGCTTGTTGAATTTCTCAATGTTCTTAGTATGGTTGGCCTATAAAATAACCATGGCTAAGTAGAGTATATAAATGAGGTAGTGGTTTGTATTTTATCATCATCTTGTGAATTCTATTCTTATTGCATTATTGTGGAAGTTACTCCCTCAAAGTGGCTCAGTGATAATATTCAAGTATTTTTCTCTTTCACCAATTGTTTTTATGGATCTACTTATTTTGCTCTTAATTATATCATATATAATTCTATTTTTGAAAATCATCTAAGCAATTTGCTTACAAGTGGTATTAGAGCTTTGAGTTGGGAAATTTTATATGACATAATTTCTTTCTTATATTTAGCATCTTGAGCACTAGAAGGCCAAAAAAAATAACTTGTGATCTGGGAGGAATTGATTTTTTTCATCACCATAGTTCTGTTCATGAGTTTTTTTTACAAGAAAATTAAAAACAAAAAGTCTAGAATTTTTTTACTTTATACAAATTATCACTTGTTAGATTCATCTCTACGAGATTATCCCAATGACATATTCTACTGATACACTTTTTTAGATAATAATTTTTCACCCTTATGCACAATAATAGTAGTTGGATTCATCTCAATAAGATGATTGTAATTGTTTATTCCACTGGTACATTTTTTGGGGCTAAAGCCCTTCTAGGGTTTTTAAATGGTTAATCCAAACACTTGAAGATGTGGGAAAGGGAAAGAAACTCCAAAAAATCCTCACAAAGATGACATGAAATATGAAACTTTTGATCTATCTATTTTGGAGCTAGTTCAACAACTTAAGTTAGAGTTATAGGGCATCATGAAAAAATATGATTTTGATATGGTTTAAGGGGACATTATAGGTTTGAGAGTGGATTTAGATCATGTGAAGGATCAATTATAACAAATATTTGGCTAATTGGCCAATTTGTTTTCTCAACCACTACAAAATAATCCTCCACCACTTCAGTTTGGTTCTTTTCCTCTAAATAATACCAACACCAATTATGGCCATAGGTTGATGTTTCTAAAATTTGACCTATGTAAGTTTGATGGTAATGATCTACTCACTTGGCTCACTCAAATTGAAAATTTATTTGATCTACATCAGACTCCATGTTCACAAAAAGAAGGGTGTCCCAATTTCATCATTAGTATTTTTTGAAGAGTTATATTGCCACTATCACAATAATGTCTATAAAAACTACTTTAGTTAGCTAAGCAAGTTATGCCAGACTAGGACTATCAAGGACTAAATTCATCTATTTTAGATTCTCTCCTTATGTGTGGTAGACATCATTGAAGAAAATTTGATCGACCTATTTTTGGGTGGCCTAAAAATAACATGCAATTAGAGGTTTGCTTGTTTCATCCCAGTATTATATCTGAGGCCATACTAAGGGCACATATGGCTAAGAAAAAAAATATAATTAAAAAAATACCTTTCACCAATGTTCATGAACTTACCTTACCAACACCATCATTTCATCATCCTACCGAATTGACACCTCAATAAGTGGAAGAAAACCATGTAAAAGGTTTATGTTTTGGCTATGATAGAAAATGGAGCAAAGGGCATTGATGTGCTGAAAATAAGTTATTTTACATTGATGGTGATAATGAGGAGGAAAAAGATGAGAGGCTTAAAGGGAAGGGTCAGAGGAACCTGAGGATGAATCTAAAGATTATCAACCTATTGTTTCCTATCATGTACTTTTAGGAATTAGCACTCAAAATCTTAAGTTGGTGGGGTTCTTGAAGAAACATAAGGTGACTATGTTAATTGAACCTAGGATTACACATAACTTCATCAATAATAAGTTAGTTTCTCATTTGAATCGTTTCATTTACCAACTTCTAAACTTATATGTCATGATTGTAGATGGTAGTACAACCAATTATTCTATAAAATCCCATAGTATTAAAGTTGCTATGGGAGACTATTTGTTAGATTCCCTTATGTTTGCTATTCCCATGGGAGGAGATAACATTATTTTGGGAGTCCAATGGCTCACCACTTTGGGTACTATTGAGATGAATTTCTATGAATTATTCATGAGGTTTCATTTATAAGGAAGGAATTTTGAACTACATGGATTATGAGATAACTCTCCACAACTGGCTAGTTCCCACCAGATGATGAAGATTCTTAGAAAAGGTGCAAAAGGTTTTATGACACACTTATTTTTCATGAAGGTTTATCCAACCAAGGAGTCTACACATCTTGATTTGAAAAAGGTGTTAGATGACCATTCTATTGTTTTTAGTGACATGCCAAAAGAACTTCCTCTAAGTCATGCACATGATCATGCCATTAGACTCATTATAGGAAGTACACCACCTAATATAATACCCTATAAGTATCCCCATGCCCAAAAGAGTGAAATTGAAAATATGATAGAAGAGACGTTAGAAGTAGGATTCATCTGATATAGTCAAAGTGAATATTCCTCTTCAGTGATCATGGTGTGGAAGAAGGATGACAGTTAGATGATGTGCCTAGACTAAAAATAACTCAATAAATACACCATCAAAGAGAAGTTTCATATTCTAGTAATTGATGATTTTCTAAATGAATTACCTAGTACTATTTATTTTACCAAGTGAGATATTCACTCTGGATATCATCATATTCACATCCACAATAATAACGTACCTAAAATAACTTTCAGAACTCATGAAGACCATTATGAATTTATGGTCATGCCTTTTGGCCTCACAAATGCACCATCTACATTTTAGAGTTTGATGAATTCTATTTTTAGGCCATTTTTGAGAAAGTTGATATGAGTGTGTTTTGATGATATGTTCATCTAAATAAAAAATTATGAAGACCTTTTGAAGCATGTGAAACATGTGCTTTCAGTTATAGAACAACATAAAATTTATGCTAAACCTTCCAAATGTGTTTTTGGTGCCCAAGAGGTGGAATACATGGGTCATATTGTTTCACATGAAGGAGTTAAAGTTGATCCTAAAAAAATCCAATCAATGATGGAGTGGTAGGTTCCCAAGACCCTCAAGAACCTTAATGGATTTTTGGGGCTAATTAGTTACTATCGTAGGTTTGTCAAAGATTATGGTAACATTGTATCCCCACTCACCTCTTTGATAAAGAAAGACTCCTTCCATTAGAATGATTTAGATACCAAGGCATTTAAATAATTGAAAATGGTTATGTGCATAACTCCAAATTTGGCTACTCCTATTTTTTCAAAAACTTTTATTGTGGAGTGTGATGCATAGGGATATGACATGGGGGATATAATCATGCAAGAAGGATGAACACTGACATTTTAAAGTCACCAACTAAAGGGAAAAAATAGGCTCAAACCAATTTATGACAAAGAGATGATGGCTATTCTACATGCAGTGGAGAAATGGAGACCTCATCTGATAAGTCATCACATTTAGGTAAAGACTGATCATGACAGTCTCAAATGTTTTTTGGAACAATGCTTATCATCTAAACAATAACAAAAATGGGTGATTAAAATGTTAGGATATGATTTTAAAATAGTGTATAATAAAGGAAAAGCTTAGATGACCTCTCTTGATGGGATGAATCAGTTGAGGGCATTTTTATGCACCATGATCATATGGTAGGTAGATTGGCTAGAGGATGCAAGATCATAATGGGAGAATGATAGTGCTACCAAGGTTTTGATTCAAAATCTTTAGCAAGGTTCTATTGAATCTAACAAATTTACAGATAATGGGAACACATTATGGTATAAATATATATTATACCTTTGTAAGAATTCTCTCCTCAAACATAAAATTCTTTAGGAACTTCATGCCTCTCCACTTGGAGGTCACTTAAGATTTTTGAAAAAATATTATAGAATCAAGCAATATTTATTTTAGGAAGAACTCAAAGGGGATGTTCAAAAATATGTGGCTGAATGCATGGTATGCCAATAAAATAAATGTAAAACCATTAAGACCCCAGGTATTTTGTAGACTTTATCCATCCCTAACAAGCATTGGGAAGAGGTTTCCATGGATTTCATTATGGGGTCACCATAGTTTGAGGGTAAAAATTTTATCATGGTAGTTGTGGATCGACTCACCAAGTATGCTCATTTTTTCTCCTTATCACAACTAGTAGCTTCTACTTTTCTCAATATAGTTCAAAAATTGCATGGCACTCCAAATATCATTGTAAGTGATTAAGATCCCATATTTACTAGTAATTTTTGGAGTGAATTATTTTTATGTTTGGGTACCCAATTGGCTCAGAGCTCATCCTATCATCCTCAATTTGACAGACAAATAGAGGTAGTCAACAAATGTCTTGAAGGGTATCTTCATTGTTTTATTTATGATAAATAAGACAAATGGGTTCATTGGATGCCACTTATTGAATGGTGGCATACCACTTCTCTTCACACTTCTTCTAAGATGTCTCCATTTGTGGCATTATATGGGTATCAATGCCCATCTATCACTTTAGTTTTTATAGTGGAGTTGTTGAGGAACAGATTCACTATCAATAGGTGTTTCTCTAGATTTTCACTAATTACATTCAAATGAGAAAGAAACTAAGGTTAAGAGGTTATGGGTTTGATGTTACCCAGATTTAGTGCACACCATATCCAAGCCTTGTGGGAGCCCTTCTTTGGTTGTGGAGGAAACACCTACAGTAAGAATGAAACTTAAAACAAGAAAGATGTTAGAAGAGGCTATGGTGGACTGCCAAGCTACATGCTCGATCCCAAAAGCGTGAAGCTCCTTAAGGGATGACAGTCCACTTTTTAAAGATAAAAGTATTGTAAAGGAAGAAATGATAAATGACTAAAGAGATAGAAAAGTAGATGGTGTGTACCTATTCCTTGCAGTTTATGTATCTCAGAATGCTACAGAAGGTTGGCTGAAGGTTCTGTTTGGTCTAGATGGGCTATTTGGATGGCTTTCTAGTTTACTGGTTTATAACACAGTCATCAATGTCGGTGGGTCTACCAAGGTCGATTGGGTAAATGGTGTTGATGTTAGTTGGGTTGCCAATGTTGATCTAGCTGAAGGTGTCAATGTCAGTTGGTCTACCAATGTCAGTTGGGGTCATCAACCTTGGATGGCTTTTAGAGTATTTTCAAGATAGACAGAGGGGTTTTTAGAAGTTTAGAGGTTGGTGCAGGGTTGTGGGAAGGTGAATGAGGTCTGAGGAAGGGTATAGGTAGAAGATTGGTGTGAAAAGGGGGTGAGAACAAGGGGAAGGCCTTTCAGCCCCTCCATGAAAGAAGTTGGGCCTCTCGATAGTATTTAGAAATATCAATGAAAACTAATTGATAATATATTCTAAAACACTGAAATGAAAACCATAGTACTTAGCTTTATAAGGTGAAGAACTAGAGGTATCAGAATAGTGATTCCCATTGTGGCTAATGTGACTGGTGTTGTGAGCCAATGAAGCAAACATGAATTCCTTCAATTCAATAGCTCGAGGTCTTTGTACAATCTTTCAATCCAGTGTCTAGAATGATTTGTGCAGAGCTTTGATAGCCAGAAGAACAATAGTCAAGTTTTGCTGCTTGAAATCTTAGAGTGTGCATGCCAATGTGCGAAAAGGTGGCCTTAGCTCAATGTTAGAGCTTGGCTTATGTAACCGACGTCGGTGATCCCATTGGTGTCGACGTAGGACTACTGATGTCGGCTGTGGGTTGATCAATGTCAGTGGAGAGAGAATAGGTAAAAGGGCTATTTTTAGCTCTTTGCCCATTTTTCCACTCACCAAGTGCCTTTTCCATTGGAGAATGGTCAAAACAAGGGCTTATGAGGCACGAGATTTGGTTAGGGAGTTAAGATGGGGTGAGAATAGGTCATGGGTAGTTAGGGTTTAGAGGACCTAGTCTCAGGCTGACTCATAGGCTAAGAAGTGGTCTTAGGGTGAGGTGTCTAGGTGAGGTGTCCAAGGTGAGGTAATTAATTTAAAATAAGTAGTTTTTAAATTAATATGGTGTGAAAGTGTGGGTTAGGAGTGTTAATCTTTAGAAGGGGACCAAGGGGGGTTGACATGATATTGGTGTCTACATTTGCCCCTTTTTGTCTTATGGTTTGTTCTGACAAACTATAAGACAAAAATAGATGTAGGTTGCCCCAGGTATGGGATGAGGTATTCCCCCTCAAAGTGGGAATTGAGAGAAGGTAATCCAAAATCAGGTGCTGATTTGATAGGCAATGGATGGGTAGGGTGAGGTTGGCGTGTGAACATTGTAATAGTTGAGATTGTGCATATACCACTTTACTTGATAGGCAGGTCAAATTATTGCAGGAAAGGTTAAGGAGGACTAAAATTAAAGTAACTAGTCCCTAGCTTATTAGTGGTAGTTAATTGGGTTAAAACAATCAAAGTGTAGACACTGAAATTGTGTCTACCCCTTGGTCCTTTCTCATCCCCTTAGTCCACTTCGCCACTCCTAACCCATGTCTTGTTAATTTGAAATAATTATCTTATTTTAAGTTAATAATTCTCTCTCCCTTGCCACCTCACCACCCTAGGATGCCCTTCTTTGGATTCCCTTCATCCCCTCATGACCCATTTATGACTTATTCCTCATCCTCACACCCATTTAACCCCTCTCGACTGTTTCTTACCCCACCACTTGAACCCGGTAGTTGGGAAAATGGACAAAAGGCTATTTTTGGCCTTTTTCCTACCTTCTAGCTGTCGACATCGATCAATTATCAACCGACATCAGTGGTATTACCGGCGTTGGTTTCCTTCATAACGGTTTTCTACATCCATTATCTGTCCTTCGCCCCTGCTCTTGATCCAGACTCTAGAATCTTACAATTTGATCAATCAATCAGCTAATCTTTCTACCAGACCTCTCACTCTCTCCCTCAGGTACACACAATAGGCTTATACACTAGCAAGCACAACAAGTACTCTACCTCAGTGACTCCACCAGTAGCAGGGCCTTCACACTAGTAGCACCAACAATAGGTACCAGCAGTCTGCAACATTCCTTCTCCAGCAGATATGAGGTAAGTATTTGCTACTATTTTCATTTTAGTATCTCTTTTAATTCATCTGTCATTCAACCTTCTGCCCATTTACAACCTCTGTTAGCCCATACCCAACCTGCTCTTCTTGAATATGCTAAAAGGCCTCCTCTGCCCCTCTGTCCCTTTTCAACACTCTATCCATTATACCAGACTCTCAAACCCAGACCCCTATACCATTCAACTAGACCCATAGCCTTTCTCAGACCCATCCACAGACCAAAAACTTGTCTAGACCTCATCCACAGACTACTGCCCTGACCGATGCCAGCCGCAGAGATAACTACCCCAACTGACATCGACAGACTAACTGATGTCGACAGACCTTGACAACTGATGCCGGTAGGAGCACCGACATCGGTGACTGTGACCAGGCCGATAACAACATTCAGGTAATCATTTGCTTCCATTTCCTTTTCAGTCTTTAATCATTTCAATCTTTTATCATTTTGCTATTTATCAGACATCCTTTTATCGACTAGTGGGTTGACATCCCTTAAGGAAGTCTTTATACTTCTGGGATCAAGCTTTTGCTTGGTAGCCCACCATCTCCTCATCTAATGCCTTCTTTGTCTTAGTCTCTTTCTTTTGCAGATGTCATCCTCCACAACCAAAGAGGAGTTCTCACGACGTCTGGATAACGATGCGCATGACTTCATCCAGGTACACACAAGCCTTAGACCATTTCTTCTTAGTTTCTTATTTCTCTCTTTGAATGTAGAAAGCGAATATAGCATAGAAACATTTTGGCACGCCCGGTGGGACATTAGGGTCTTCCTTGGGTTCTTTTTCTTTTTGTTCATATAGGTGCATTAGGTTTCTCCCTTTTTCACCTCTTTCTTCTCTTCTAAATGACATCATAAGCAGGATTAGAAATAACCTTTCTTTCTTTTCTTGCATTTCAAACTAGTCAAAAGTCATATTTTTCAACCCTTTCTCAACTTGTTTTCATTCGAACTAACATTTCGACTTGGGCTTAAAACACATTGCATGTCATTTTTGCTTGCTTGCATTTCTTAGTCCACACCTAGTAATTAATAACTGCATCATGAATTAATTGTAGTCCACTTTATGTTACACAACCAAACCACTTACACCAAATCAAACATCAAAACTTACCTAAGACAAGGCCTGACTGGGATTTCATCACCCAACAGATACCTTACCCATCTCGATAATCCTACTTGGATTTCATCACCAAGGGGAAAGCCCACTTTATTCATTGGCAGAGTCTAATCTCTAGCGAAAGTATATTTTGGCTAAGTGAGACCAGCTTATCACTGTGCTCGTGAAGTGAGGGGAGCTTGCTCCTTAGCACTAGGCCATGTATGGAACCTAACCCAGACTCTTGAGTGCCTAAACAAACTTGAAACCATCCATAGACTACCTCTTCTAGGACCCCTCTAACAATGAACCTCCCAAACATCACTTTAAGGCATAAGCCAACAGGATTCTAAAAGTTGATTCTTAGGATTTAATGCTTAGGACCTGCTTGTGTTCTTCTATTTTTCTATTCCCATTTGCTTGTTTAAGCTAGTGAGGACGTTCTTCTTCCTTTTTTTCCAAGAATCTTCAAATTTTTTGAGTTTTTGGAAATCACAGTCACTGGCATCGGTTTTACCACCGACATCGGCAACCTTTCTTGCCAACATCAATTATCTGATCGACATCGGCATCTATCCCCACCAACATCAGTTTTTCAACCGACGTCAGTCACTGTCACTATCCTTTTTTTTCAAAACAGCAGCCTAAAACCTAACCCATTTTTCTGCCAAAACCACATTCTAAGTTTCTAAAACTGAAAAAACATAGTTTTTGGAACCTAACCCCTCTTGCCTTGAATGGTTTTGACACATAGTCAAACCATGACTTTTGTTGACCAAGCGAGGCATCAACCATTTCCACCTTCCCTGTCCATAACCAGTCCCATAATGGAGTTCCACTCGTAGATCAAAAGAACTCCTACTTGATTGACCCCAACTTAGACCCCCATTATCCTTGAAGGGGAGCAAGATTTTGAAAGATTCTTGGACCTCAATGTCGAAGCCCTCCAAAACTATCTCGCAAGAAACCCAACGTGAGACCTTTCGGGTGAAGTGGTGATGACATCAACACCATCTACTATCCAGCCTATTGCCTGAACCATTAACCCAATCATGGCCAATACGCAAAGTTTGGGCTCCCCATCTATTTTTAGACCAACTTCCATCGGGGTTCCATTACCCCCTCAACCACACGCAATTCAACCAAGTTCTACATCATACCAGAACTTGATTGTCTTGACCCCACACACTCTTGCACCCATAAATGTAGGAGTGTCTATCTCCCCTTTTGCCAATGCCACCACACAACCACCTTTGGCGGTGTCTAGTCAACTTATGCCTTCTACCTTCATGACCCAACCACCCTTGGCCTCCACTTCTATCCCTGCGACTAGTTACACATATGTTGCGCCCCTACCAGCACAACTGACTACGTCGTATGCCCCTTCTAGCACCTTTCAAGCACCTTACAACCTAGTGGGTGCTCCATCTACCAATCCATTAGCAGATCTCATCAAAATGCTGATGGACAAAATGTCCAGTCTCGAGACCTCTATTTTTGGTTCACACAATGCTCTCTCGTATGAGCAAATTTGCAATGAACCCATCCATCCTTCTATCTCGATCCGACCATACCCCAACCAGTGGGAGATTCCTAAATTTACTTGCTTCTAGAGTAAGGAAGACCCACAACAACATCTATGGGCATTCAGACATGCCTACTATCTCATAGCCCACGATGATGCGTTACTTCTATGCATGTTCCCCATGTCACTTTCTAGCCCTGCCTTTGACTGGTATAGCTCTCTTACCAGACATTCTATCTTTTCATTCATTCAACTTGCCCAATTATTTCTCAACCATTCTTTTATTAATATCACCAAACAAGTCTCAATCACAGACCTCTACTCCATCATGCAATTTGACGATGAATCAATAGTCAATTTTGTCGCTCGTTGGGGAGGCTTGATTAACCAACTCACCTTCTCCTTGCCTCAACCTGAGCTCATCGAGCTCTTTTCTCGAGCATGTGCTAGGCACATCTCATCCACCTTATAGATTCAAACATTCTGCACTTTTGACGAGGCTTTCACCATGGCTCAAAAGCTTGAACTTCGTGCCATTGAAGAGGATAAGGTCAAATTGCGTAATACTAATGCAAAAGCCAATGACCATTCTTCTTCCAAACCTTTTTCTTCTGCCAACTCCAAATCCAAAGGAGTGGCCAACACTGTGGTCATTAGATCACCATCCTCGATAATAACTAATCACTCTCAACCTTCTACATCTCTAAGCGTTAGCAAACAATTCCAATGATGGTAGATCCAGTATTCATACACTCTGCTTGGAGAATTATACGCTTCCATTTTGGAAAAACTCATTAAGTAGGGCATCCTCAATCTCCCTCCAATCTAACCACCCTAGTTTGACCCTTCAAAAGCCCTCCCTACATGGTATAGGGAGGCTGACTTCTGTCACTATCATCGCGTTTACGGCCATGACATCGACAATTGCTGAACCTTCAAAAACATAGTCCAAGACATGATCGACAAGGGGGATCTTGTTTTGGATAACCCAAATGCCCCACCCAACCAACACATCAACATCTTCAAACAACCATTCCCAAACCATCCTCTTAATCAAAACAATGTCCAGACCTTGACCAATAGCTCCCAAGAGCATGACATACGCATGGTCAACACGGTCTTGCCTCTTGTCCCTGACCAACCTCCTTCACAGGTGGAAGAGTCTTCTTCCCCTCTTTCTTCTTTTATTAGTCCTCCATCTACCTCTCTTATACTGGAGGACACCTTGACCATACCTATACCATTAGCCCCACCTTCATCTTTCCTCCTTCCAATGGAGGACCCTACCTTGCCTACTCCTCAAGCACAAGTAGAAGGCACGATCATCCCTACCATCTATCCTCTTGAGGAGCCATACTCTCCTATTTCTTCTCCACCAAGAGAAGAACCAGTCTTTTCACCCATTTTGACCAAGGAAGACCCAATCACAGTTTCCTCTTGCCTTTTGCATGAGATTGCTACATCTCACTCACCTCCGTCCACATCTGAACCCAAACCCGTATCTAACCTTGCCTCACATAATGGTGGCCCTCAACCAAAACAAAAGAAGGCCACTAAACTACACCGGAGGACTCCTCCCCCACCTTCATCATTACCTTCAATTTTGGGCCCACATCTATCCACTTTAATAGGAGTGCTTCCCACTCCCATAATTCACAGAGGCAAGTCGCCTCCATCACTCTCTCAACCCATTAGACATATATCTCCTCCAAACCATCGACTGATGCCTCCTAAACCAAAATCATCAACCCCCACTACAACAAAACATCCAGACCCATTAGCAGGTTCTTATGCCTTGCTGTTACGGCAGTTGTTGCAGTCTTCTCGCATCAACCTCCCACCTCTTAAACCATATCAATCTCTCAGACCAAAACTACCCTGGTTCGACGACACTCAGATTTGTGCATATCATCGCATGCTTGGGCATGACACTGAGCATTGTTGTGCCCTCAAGGTTGTCATTCACCAATGTCTAGGGAATGACAGCTTTCTTTGTGACCACATCATCAACAAACTTTCAACACCACCCCACTCATTGACTCTCGAATCAAGACCATCTTGGTTTGACAACTCTAAATTTTTCCACTATCATCACACTCCAAGACATGACACTGAGCGTTGTTGTGCTCTTAAAGCTGTCACTCATCAACATCAAAAAAAGGATACCCTTCTCATCAAGGATCCTCTTAACCACCTCTTAGACAAATCATCAACACCGACCCATGCTTCTCAAATCTCATCACCTAAATCGGGATCTCCACACTAGACTATGGTCCCTTTGCCACCTTTAACCCATTTATTCGACATCAACACAGTCAATCTGACCACCAAGCCTCAACTGACCTTAACTAATCTATCAAACATTCTCCCTAGCCACTGGGGGGATTCAACGTTCATCCAAGCCTCGACCAACCTTTCAACCTAGTCTCGACCAAATATCAATCACTCTTTTAATCCCAAACCTTGACTACACATTCAACCCAGCCTCGACCAGTCTCATCCGAATCAATCAACCAACCTTCTCACCCAATCAATTAACCATGCTTCGACCCAGTCTCGACCAAATTTGACCAATCATCAACCTAATAATAATTTAAACCCAACCATCGACCAAATATCAACAAACATCAACCAGACATCTACCAATCATCAATCCAGACCTCAACCAGACCTCAATCATGACATTTACCAAGACCTCAACCAAATCTCAACCAAGACATTGACCAAACATTCACCCAGACATTGATCATGACCAGACATTGACCATGACATTGACTAGACCATCGACTAGACACTAACCAATCATCAATCATGACCTTGACCAAACATTCAACCCAAACATTCAACCAACCTTTTTATCAAAACATTCAACCAGTCTTGACCAATCAGCGACCATATCAACCAACTTCACATCCAACATTAATACATGACCAATCTTGAAAAGGCAAATGGGGTAAGTCCACTCCTAATTGACTCGGACCTTATCATAATGCACAAGCATGGCCTAGGGACTTATCAAAACTTGAGCCCTTAAATGCCTTGCATCTGTGACCATTCTACTGTTAGTCAAGTATTCAATCACTTGACATTTTACCTGAGCTCATCCCTTGAGCAACCCCTGTCATTGTCAATCTTCATTCCTTTCAACCCTATTTCCCTAACACTTCGTCAACCCTTTTTTGTCAAGCAGTAATGCTTTGTCCTAATAAAAGGGAACCCTTAAACCTCTAGAGGTTCATCCATGGCTAAACTTTAGTCAACAAAACATATCAAAAATGGGATACCTATCATATCAAAGGTCATAAAACTCGAAATGTAGACTACTCCCTCAAAGGACAGCTACATAATTACTGTATTACTAGACTGCTCCCTTGAAGGACAGCTAGACCAAAGTCATATCAAAAGCATTTAAAGCAAAGTATAGACCACTCCCTCGAAGGATGGCTATGACTAAATCTTGCTATAGACATCACTTTTTTTGAAGCTTCCCGCATCGATCAGCTTCACATATATGACCACCAAGCGAAACAACGTCCCTATGTAGACTTCCTACACCGATCAGTCCGTGCAAAAAAAAAAAAAATGACTGACAAGTTATAAAGTCATGGACATGCCTATAGTCATTCTTGGGTCACCTATAAAAGGGGCAAGGTTCTTCTTGCCACAAAAGGGGTTACCCCATCCTCTCATATCACATATTCAACTTATCACCCCAGCATACTCAAGGGACTTCAAGCTCACTTAATGTCAAGTGATTCGATTACTTCTCTAGCACAACCCATGGTTAACGATGTGACGCATGAATGGGGCTCTTTTTTCTAACGACCCCTATCTATGCTTTCATTCTGGTCCTTGCCAATGAAAGAGCACCTTGCCTTTCACTTATTTTTCACACTTTGGTCACATTCAACCAAATCATTTGTCAAACCAACCCAACCAATTCAAACCAAACCAACCTAAACATTTTTAGACCTGTCACATCATCATTGTCTATTTCACATAGTTTCTATGGACACCAATACACATGGAAACTATCGACTAGACACAATTTATGTTAAGCATAAACCATTACTTGCTGAAGCATAAATAGACCTCAATTCATTTTTAGCATACATCCATCACGAATATGGAAAATTGCTAGGGATGTAAGACACCTCGACTAATGTTGCAGAATACACCATTTGGGAAAGGTTGTAACATCTTCTTATCCTCATCATTTCAACACATGACCAAAGCAACCTATCGACCTCTTTGTCAACTAGTCTAAACTACATTGGTCTGAGGCCCTAAGACTGGGGCTATGTAGGCAGCACTCAGATGACACGACATCTTTTGGGGTTAGCTCGACCACCCTCATTTGTTCGTCTCCCTGATGGACAAACCCTATCCTCCTTTTGACCATGACCTTGACCTCGACCAAGACCATCGACCACTTTGACCCTTCCTCCATTTTAGGGAGAACTACATTGGCTTGAGGCCCTTCACACAAGAGCTATGTAGGTAACACTCAGATCACATGACGTCTTTTGAGGTTAGCTCAGCCACATCTTTTCGTCCATCCATCCACCTCAACCAATGACCATTGGAGATCATGCCTATCTCCTCTGACCATGACCACTTCCAAAACCACTTTGCCTTGGTTGTTTTTGCATGTATGCTACCTCATAAATGGTTAGCAAAATTGTGCACAGACTATTTTTGACCCTCACAAGTATAGGATCGCAAGCTGGTTGATCCCCACTACTTGTGACATTTTTGTGTTTCCAGGAGCACTTCCTGAGCCTGAGATACCTAGAACACAATGACCATTGGAGCTTTAGCTTAGATTGAATAACCCGATCAGCTATGACCAAATGCTGGGGCCCAAATATTTCAATTTTGGCACTCCTTGACCCTCGACCTGTGATAATTTGACCTGACCATCTTGTGAAGTGGTATACATGCAATCATGACTTTTGTAGCATTCACACTCCATCTTCACCATCTTTATCCACTCTCTGTCAAATCAGCACTCGATTCCAAGTTCCCTTCTCTCGACTCCTACTTTGAGGGGGAATACCTCATCTCATAATTGGGGCAACCAACCTCTTCCTATTTTTGTCTTGCAGTTCACTTGAACAACCAACAAGACAGAATCAACCTTATCCCACACCTGGGGCAATCAAATCCTATTTTTGTCTTGTAGTTCATCCAGAATAACCAACAAGACAAAAATTGGAAAATGTAGACACCGAAATTGTGTCTACGCCTTGGTCCTTTCTCGTCCCCTTAGTCCACTTCACCACTCCTAACCCATGTCTTGTTAATTTGAAATAATTATCCTTTTTTTAAGTTAATAATTCTCTCTCCCTTACCACCTCACCACCCTAGGATGCCCTTCTTGGGATTCCCTTCATCCCCCCATGACCCATTTATGACTTATTCCTCATCCTCGCACCCATTTAACCCCTTTCGACTGTTTCTTACCCCACCACTTGAACCCAACAGTTGGGAAAATGGACAAAAGGCTATTTTTGGCCTTTTTCCTACCTTTTAGCTGCCGACGTTAGTCAACTATCGATCGACATCAACAGTATTACCTGTGTCAATTTCCTTCATAATAGTTTTCTACATCCATTATCTGTCCTTTGCCCCTGATCTTGATCTGGACTCTAGAATCTTGCAATCTAATCAATCAATCGACCAATCTTTTCACTAGACCTCTCACTCTCTCCCTCAAGTACACATAACAGGCTTCTACACCAGTAAGCACAATAGGTACTCTGCCTCAGTGACTCCACCAGTAGCAGGGCCTTCACACTAGCAGCACCAATAACAGGTACCAGTAGTCTGCAACATTCCTTCTCCAGCAGATATGAGGTAAGTATTTATTACTATTTTCATTTTATTATCTCTTTTAGTTCATCTGTCATTTAGCCTTTTGCCCATTTGTAACCTCTGTTAGCCCAGACCCAACCTGCTCTTCCTGAATACGCTAAAAGGCCTCTTCTGCCCCTCTGTCCCTTTTCAACACTCTATCCATATACCAGACTCTCAGACCCAGACCCTTAGACCATTCAACCAGACCCATAGCCTTTCTCAGACCCGTCCATAGACCAAAAACTCATCCAAACCTCGTCCACAGACTACTGCCCTGACTGATGCCGGCCACAGAGACCATTGCCCCAACCAACATTGACAGACTAACCGATGTTGATAGACCTTGACAACCAATGCCGATAGGACCACCAACATTGATGACTATGACCAGGCTGACAACAATATTTAGGTAAGCATTTGCTTCCATTTCCTTTTTAGTCTTTAATCATTTCAATCTTTTATCATTTTGCTATTTATCATACATCCTTTTATCGACTAGTGGGTTGACATCCCTTAAGGAAGTCTTCGTACTTTTGGGATCAAGCTTTTGCTTAGTATCCCACCATCTCCTCATCTAACGCCTTCTTTGTCTTAATCTCTTTCTTTTGCAGGTGTCATCCTCCACAACCAAAGATGAGTTCTCATGACGTCTGAATAACGGTGCACATGACTTCATCCAGGTACACACAAGCCTTAGACCTTTTCTTCTTAGTTTCTTATTTCTCTCTTTGAATGTAGAAAGTGAATATAGCATAGAAACACAAAGCTATAGCTCTAATGGTCAAGGAGGACTAAAATTGATGTAACCAGTCCCCAACTTATTAGTGGTAGTTGATTGGGTTAAAATGATCAAAGCTATAGCTCTAATGGTTAAGGAGGGCTAAAATTGAAGTAACTAGTCCCCAACTTATTAGTGGTAGCTGATTGGGTTAAAACAATCAAAGCTATAGCTCTAATGGTTGAGGAGGACTAAAACCAAAGTAACCGGTCCCCAGCTTATTAGTGGTAGTTGATTGGGTTAGATCAATCAAAGCTATAGCTCTAATGGGCATCATGTTCCAAGTATCGAGGATAGGAAGTGCTCCTAGAAAACATGAAAATGTCACAAATATTAGGGATCAACTTGGTTGCGATCCGAGGATAGGTGTGAGGGGTGCGTATAATTCGCTAACTATTCATGAGGTAGCATATGCAATCAAAACAACCAAGGCAAAGTTGTCTCAAAAGTGGTCATGGTCTGAGGAGATAATCGCAATCTCCAAGGTCATTTGTTGAGTCAGGCTGAGATATAAGTGATCTCAAGTGTTGTTTGTTGTGGTTAGGGAGATGTATGTGATCTCCAATGTGCCTCATGAAAAGTCTAAAGTGACTTCTACAGTGTCAGGGCTGGTTGTTTGGTCATGATTTTGGGTAGTTTTAGAGAAGACCTATGTTTTTAGGTCATCGACTAAGAAGTGAAAGGTGCATTGCTATTTCATTAACAAGGACCATAATGATAATATAGATAGGGTTTTTGCAAATGAAATCCCTGTTCATGCATTACATCATTGACCATTGGTTTTTGTTAGAGAAGTACCCTAATTACTTGAAATTAAGTGAGCTCAAAATCCCTTGGGTATTTTGGGGTAATAAGTGTGATTATGTGATATGTGAGGATAGCGTAACCCTTTTTAGCATGGATAACTTTTCTCCTTTTATAGGTGACCCTGAGAATGACTATAGGTAAGTTCATGACTTAATAGTTTGTTAGTCAGTTTTTTTTGGGAGACTGATCAATGCACGAAGTCTACTTGGGGATGTTTTTGTTTTGTGGTCATGTGAAGCTGATCGATGTGGGGAGCTTCTAAGAGGGTGCTATTTTTGTAGCAAAATTTGGGCATAGCTATCCTTTGAGGGAGTGGTCTATATTTTGCTTTGTATGTTTTGATTTCTTTGAATAGCTATCTTTCAAGGGAGTAGTCTATTAATTACAATAATAATGTGGCTGTCCTTCAAGGTAGTAGTCTACATTTATAGTTTATGACCTTTTAATATTTTGTTAGGCATCCTCATTTTATGTTTTTTTGTTAACTAAACTTTTAGTCATGGACTAGATTATAGAGGTTTAGGGGTTTCCCTTTTATTAGGACAAAGCATTAATGCTTAAAAAAGGGTTAACTAAGTTTTGTAGGGAAAAAGGGTTGAAAGGAATAGGAATGAGGATGACGGGGGTTGTTCAAGGGATGAGCTCAAGTTAAATGTCAAGTGAATGATTACTTGGTTAACAATAAAATAGTCACAGATGCAAGGCATTAAGGGGCTCAGATTTTGGCTGGCCTTCAAGAGAAGATAGACGATAAGTGCTTGATCCATACTTGTGCATTATTATATAAGGTCTGAGCCAATTAGGAGCAAACTTGCCTCATTTTCTTCTTTCCATATTGGTCATGTGTTGGTTTTATTTAAGGATGAGATCTTTGATTTTGAAATCTCGCTCTTTCAAATTTTTGTTTTAGGCACACTTAATGCGATCTTGGTAGATATGAAGATGATTAAGAGCGGCAAGATGACGTTCATCGAGTAACTTTGAGTTGTGTTAATTGATCTTGACGAAAGTCATCATTAGAGAGCATGTCATGCAAGGAGATGCAAAGAGAAGGTATTTGTACTTCAAGAGGTAAGATGGCCTCGGTTCCATACACTAAGGAGAAAGGTGTAGTACCTATAGGGGTTTAGATGCTAGTGCAGTAGGCCCACAAAGCAAAGGGAATGTGAGTGTGCTAATCCCTTCTAGTGTCATTGACCACCTTCATTAGGATTTTAGTTAGGATTTTGTTAAAAGCTTCTGCCTATCCATTTGCTTGTGGATAGTAAGGCGAGGAGAAGCTAAGTTTGATGCCAAAAATGTCATAAAGCTTTTGGATGGTTTTGTGTTTGAAAGATTTGCCGTTATCAGTGATTATCTTGTGAGGTACACTAAAACAATAGATAATGTGGTGGTTAATAAAGTTGATGATTTTTTTAGCTTTAGTGGAGATGAGGGGAACAACTTCTACCCATTTAGTGAAATATTTAGTCACTGTGATAATAGACTAATGTTAGAGAGACAAATGAGGGTTAATCTCACCAATTAGATCTAAGCCTTATTGTGAAAAGGGCCAAAAATCCTTAGTATCTTGTAAAGTGTGGCTAGGGACGTGAAGTAGGTTAGCATGTTGTTGGCATTTGATACAATGCCAAACATAGTCACTGCAATCTTGGTTAAGAGTGGGCCAATAATAGCCTAGGCAGAGGATGCACTTTGTAATCGAGTTACCATTGAAATGTCCTCCATAAATCCCATCATGGACTTGTTTGATGGCATGAGATGTCTTAGTGGTGGAAAGGCATCAGAGAAGGAGGCTATCAAAACTTCATTTGTAGAGAAGACCCCCTAGCATGGTGTATCAAGTAGTACTCTTGATAAAATCCCACCGTCCATTACTAGAGAGGTTAGGAGAAATGATAGAATAAGTCAAGTAGTCACCAAGTTGTTTATACCAAACATCATGTGGACTAGAGTTGATATTGCCAACAAAGTTGATGTCAGTTGAGATATATGAAGGCAACACCAAATAGTGTACCATGACATAGATTCTTGAGGAAGCAGATGAAGATGGGATGTGTGAGGTGAGAGAGCCCATTATGTCAGCAAACTCATTTGTAGAGCGAGGAATAGTTTGCAAGAGATAATGGTCAAAAGACCCTAACAATGTGTTAACACAGTGTTTATATCATTGCAAAACTTTATTTTTACATAGATATGAATCGTTAATCTAATTAACGACTAGTTGTGAGTCGCCAAAAATTGATTGTCTTAATGCCTAAGAAAATGGTAGTTTCAAGCCCCAAAACTAAGGCTTCATACTCAACCATGTTATTGGTGCATTCAAAGTCGAGTTTGAAGGATAGAGGCATGGGCTCACCCTTGTGAGGGATGAGAATGAGCCCTGCACCCCCACTGAGTTGACATTTAGATCCATCAAAGAACATTATCATTTGATAGATGATGTCATCGATGGATAGCATGGTGATAGAATCATCAGGAAATTCACAGTTAGAGGGTTGGTTATTAGGTAAAGGGGCATCTGCTAGTTGGTCAGTGATCATTTACCCCTTTATAGATTTTTGTTGAATGAATTCCAAATCAAACTCAGTGAGAAGCATGAGCCAACGAGCCATATGTTGGTCTTGGTATGGCTTGGAATGCATGTATTTGAGAGGGTTGGTGTGGGTGATGATGTAAGTCTTGTGGTTGAGGAGATAGTGTTAGAGTTTGGAGGTGGCAAAGACTAATGCCAAGCAAAGCTTTGTAGTATGAGTATATCAAGTTTTATAGTTAATGAGCATTCAGATTATATAATAAACTACTTGCTCATGATGTTGTTCATCTCGATGTGCGATCATGGCACCTTAGGAATGATCTATTGCCAAAATGTAAAGATAGAAGGGTTGGTCTTCTTTATGTGGAATAAGGACTAGTGGAGAGACAAGATAGCATTTAAGAGCCTAAAAATCCTCTTGGCAATCCTTATTCCAATTAAAGGAGATGTCCTTCTTGAGGAGGTGATGGAAGGGTTGGCATCAGTCAAATAGCTGCAAGATGAAGTGATGAATAGATTGAAGCTTCTCTTGTAGGCTATAAAGTTGTTTTAGGTTAGTTGGTGGAGGCATCTTGAGTATGGCTCGAATCTTAGCTAGATCTACCTCAATGCCATGGAGAGAAATGATGAAACCCAAAAGCTTCCTTGAGAGAACCCCAAAGATGCATTTCTTGGGGTTGAGTCAAACATTATATTGTAGTAGGTGAGTGAATATTGTTTTGAGAATGGTTAGGTGGTCATGGTGAAGTTTGGATTTCCCCACTAGGTCATCCATATAGTCCTCCATGATTTTGTGGAGGAGATCATGAAAGATATAAGTCATGACGCATTGGTATGTAGCGCCTACATCTTTGAGGCCAAAAGGCATGACCCTATAGCAAAATGTCCCCCATGGGGTGATGAAGGTGGTTTTATGTTGATCTTCTAGGGTAATCAAGATTTGTTTATATCATGAAAACCCATCCATGAGGGATAACATCTTAGGACCAGCCATAAGATCAACAAGTTGGTCAATGCTTGGCAAAGGAAAGTCATCCTTTGGGCAAGCTAGGTTGAGGTTGTGATAGTCAGTACAAATTTGAGTTCCACCTATTACTTTTGTGACAGGGACAATGTTTGACACCCATTACAGATAATCAATGGGTTGGATAAATGAGATAGAGAGAAGATGTTGAAGCTCCTCTTTGACAAGGAGTGCGATGTGAGGATGCATCTCACGAAGCTTTTCCCTGACAGGCTTAGCTTCGTGGTTCATGATGATGTTGTGGATGACAATGTTAGGGTAAATACCAAGCATATCACTATAGGACCAAGCAAAGGCTTTGTTATGATCTGTAAGGAATGTGGTATAGTCGATTTGTTCTTGGGCATCTAAAGATTGACCAATCTTTAAAATGTGAGGAACATCAGAAGATGGGAGATTAATGTCAATAGTTGATTTGTTTAACATAACCTATGTTTTTGAAAGAAGTGATCATTGTATGAAGGAGTCATCCACACCCATGTAGGTGAGTATGGCATCATCATCCAGGCATTAAACAATGTTGATGCTAGAAGATTCATCGTCTATCATGTCTAGATAAATGAGAGGAAGAGACCTTGATGCCTCACCTAGTTGATAGGTCAGGGGTTCCAAGTGAATGGCATTTATGAAAAAAAACTAGGAGGGATGGAGGCTATCGACTCTATAGGTGAGGGTGGGGGAATAGGTGAGGTTGGAGGAGAATGCTCTATGATAGTTCATGGCAAGGGATCTTAGAGGGTTTTGTAGGTTCTTCAAAACCCATGCCATGTCATTTCTTGGCATTTTTGATTGCCTCATCATTTGGAGGCTCAATGGGCTTCTGGGGACCTTATTCATAATGCCCAAAGCCAAAAACCTTCTATGCACACCTATGAAGATAGGTGTGAGCAAAGCTAGGTTTGCTGAGGAAGGAGAAATTGCAAGTTAATAGTTGGGGTGATGAGAGAGGATTTCCAACAGTAGGAGCCTGATCTAGCCCTCCATAGGTGAGATTAGTTTAGAGATCAGGAGGACCATATGGGATGACCATTTCGATGTGATTGTTGTAGTTAGGGTGGTGATGAATTTTTCCATATTACTACAGAGTTTGGAACATGTCAAGGGTAAGCAAATGATACTCCCCAAGTGAAAGGTGCTGGAAGGTATCTTCCATAGCATCTTTCATGGTCACTTGAGGAGTAGGCATAGGTGTGATCAATGTCTGTAAGCTTGTTGAGGCTTCCACGAGTGGAGGTGGTGTTTGGGTAGATGTTTTCAAAGGGATGAGAACATCATTAGGTTGGTAGGTTGTGTTGCATGTTTTAAAGGGGGAAGGGTCAGTAGGAATGACACGAACCTACCCCTTGTGTTCAAACCTGACACAACGATGCAACGTGGAAGGGACACAGGTCATGGAACATATCCAAGGTCGTCCCAATAGCATGTTATATTAGAACTCCCCTTTAATGATATAAAAGAGTTCCAAAATTGTATGTGGGCCAATACGAACATGCAAGACCACAATGTCAATGGTAGTGGTGGTGGCATCATTGAAATAATGAAGAATTATGTCATTTATTGACATGCAGTTCTTTGAAATGGCTAGTTGATCATATGTGTGGGTAGAAATGATGTTGATGCTATCACCTCCATCAATAATAACCTACTTAACATGAATTTGATCAATGTAAGCTATGATAAATAGGGTGAGACCTTGATCTTCTAGGTTGTAGACAGGAATTTCAGAATCATTGAAGGTGACAGAGGTAATGGTGGGTAAAGATTTGACTAAAGCAACCAGTGGTTTGTTAGGTTGTGGAGCTAAAAGCTTCACTAATGCAAACATTAGAGGAGGGTGTTGAGTGTCACAGTCATCGACATCGATCAGGCCAACCAACATTGGTCAGGTGGAGATAGGAAGCTACCGATGATGGTCATGGATCGGCCGACGTCGGTCATCCCCAGGCAGACAGGGACTGACATCGGTCATCTGTGTGGTTCCAAACTACAAGTTCTATGGATAGTTCATTAATGAACCAGTTGTTTACATGATGAAGGCTAATTATAGTCTTTAGCTATGGATCTAATTATTGTAATTATCTATCTAATTATTATTTGCATGAGATATATATAATAGACTCATGGGCTGTATTGTAATTTGTGCTAGAGAGTAAGAGAGCAAATATTAGCTCCTTCAGAGTGAAGAGAGCAAGGTGTGTTCCTCCTAGTGCCACAGTGCCAAGTGTGGGTGCTAGTTTGGAGAATCAAAAGGATTGTTCATGTATGTAGGATCTTGGTCAACAGGTGTGCAAGGCCACATTTGGAGATCTACATGGTAAGTAAGATCATTGATCTGTAGGTGTATGTGTGTGCAAGGTCTAAGGTTTGCAGGTGTGTAGAACCAAGTTGATCTATAGGTGGCAGCAGAATCAAGGTGATAACAACACAATAGGGAGCAAGATCAGGCAGGATATACTTGGTGTACGGTGTGTACTCGATTGGAGAGCAATAGAGGAAGGCAAGGTAGTTCCTTCCAAAGTAAGATCATTTGAGTTGTAAGTTGTTGCAAGTTCATGGGAGATCTACTTGGAGTGCATTGTGTACTTGGTTGAGTATGTTTGTATACTCAGTGTACTAGTAGTAGTGATACTGACTGGTTGGAGGTGAACACAAACTCTGTGTTTGAGTTGTGTGTTGGGACCATAAGAGAGAGAGTGAGCTCTTGAAGAGATTTACTGTTTATGCTCTAGATGTGTGTGATCTCTAGAGATGTAAGTAAGAAGACCGTGGCATCTTCTTTATTGTATTTCCTTCTGGAAGAGTATTAATACAATTGGGTATTGTCTCTCATATTCTGTGTTATTTCTAAATTCTAGTTACATATGCATTCTGGTTAATTTCCGCATATTAAGTTGCTTGTACATGGTAATCAATGGTGCTTCTAGGTCCTAATAGTTGGTATCAGAGCATGTTTCTTGTTCTAGATTCCTGACAGTTGGTATTAGAGCTAAGGTTGCAGGGAGTAGGTTTTGTGTTTGATTACAGGTCACTCTCAAGGGTTTTTGATTGAGTGGGAGTATAGCAATGGTAGAAGAAAGTAAGCTAAGAATGGAGGAATTGAAAAGCATGAATGGTCAATTACGGTGTTATGGAAAGAAAGAGCAGGTAAAGAAATATTGTTGGTTGGTAACAAATCAGCATGAAGAAATTGAAGAAGCAGATGTTGCAGGTGTTGTTGCACAGGATGCTCTGGGATGTTTCTTGGATAAAGAAGAATCTTGTTCTATAGATTCTATTGCCTCTTTCCATGCAGCTTGAAATAGAATATTTTTCCATGTTAAGGTCTTTATAGACTTTGGAAAGATTTATTTAGGGGCTGGTGTGCCTTGCCAAAGAATTGGCAAAGGGGAAGTGAAGCTGAAATTACAGGTGGCCAACACATGGGTGTTGAAGGAGGTCATGCAGGTCCCAATTCTGAAGATAAGGCTAATTGCTTTAGGAAAGTTGGGTGATGAGAGATGCATAGAAACTCTCACAATAGATGCACTTGAATTAGCGTGTGGTAAGAAAGTAGGTACTCTTTATCTACTTGCTTGTATTACTAATTCTTCTTCTATTGTGAAGACATGGCTTTGTAGGCTTGGTCACATGAGCAAGAAGGAGATGCATGTTCTTAAGAGGAAGTCAGATATCTTTGACAGACTTAAGAACTAGAAAGACTTGGTGTTTTTGGAGGAGATGATGGACAAAGATCAGTGGATGGGACTAAGTAAATCTGAGCAGGGTAGTTTGGACATGGGTATGATTCAAAGAAAGCTCACAAGTAAAAAGTCATCACTCACGGGGAACAGAATTATCGGCGTCAGTCAAGGGGAACCAGCATCAAACAGACAAGTGCCGATGTCAGTCATTTGCAGACCAGAGCTAGTGGTGTCAGGCAGGGTGGCTACCGGTGTTGATCATAGAACCGACATGGGTGACCAAGTAAGACTGACGTTAATTAGGAAACCAATGTCAGTAAAAAGGACAGTTGCATGGAACCAACATCGGTCAAATGTAGATTGTGTGGTGACTGAGGTTGGTCACTGTAACAGATTTTGGGTAGATAACAAGCTGTCAAGGAGTCTCAAATGCCCATATGGAGGACTGAAAGGGTAAGTAAGCCTCAAATCCATTATTCCTCTTCTTTATACTTGTTGCTCACTACAGAGTAGGAAGGATCCAGGAAACAGTGGGAGCATGGCATGAATAGGATGCAAAACCAAATGAGAGATTTGGTAGGATTGTCAGCCAGTATGAAAGCACTAAAAGATGAATGGATACCTTAGTTAAATAATAGAGAGAATGGACACATGGGATGAAAGGACAGGTCATATGGTCTTTAGGAAGCTGTAGGATAGTGGTACAAGTTTTGATAGGTGGATGACAAAGCAGGGCTTTAGTCAATGTCAGTGTAACCATTGTGTTTATCTTACCAGGTGGATGATGGTTGCAACATTATCTTGTTACTGTATGTGGATGGTATGCTATCTAGCAGGTTCATACATATAGGGTTTTACTAAGCTAAGGGTAAGGTTAATTCAGTGGCATGTCATGAGGAATTTGAAATAGTGAAATTCTTTGGCATGGGAGACATGGAAGATCACAGGTTGATTTTGTCTCCAGTGGGAGCTGATGTGAATTAGGTGTTAGCGAGGTTCAATACGCAGGATGCAAAACTGGAGCACACCAAGGGCTGGATAGTTCAGTGTCTAAAATCACATGAGGTCTAGTATAGACTTGAGTTTTCCCCAGCAGTGGGAGCTGTCAGAGAGTTAGGAGCCAATTTGGGGTAGTGGGTTCTCAGGTATTTGAGAGGGACCAGTAGCAAGTATACATGTTATGCAGGGTCAAGACTTCACTACATGGGTTTGTAGGTTCGAATGTGGTAGGTTACTTGGATAATAAGAGGTGCACCATAGGTTGTGTGGTGGGTGGTCTTCAGGATTGATCTTGAAGAGGGATACAAGCCATGAAATAGATTAGACAATGTATAGGTATAGGTACAGTGCAGCGATTTATCTCTAAGTGGGAGATTGTTATGTTATGGAGATAAAAGCTTCACTAATGTAGATAATGGAGGAGGGTGATGAGTGTCACAGTCACCAACGTCAGTCAGGCTAACCGACATCGGTCAGGTGGAGACAAGAAGCTATTGATGATGGTCATGGATCGGCTGATGTCGATCACCTCCAGGCAGACAGGGACCGACGTCGGTTGCCTGTGTAGTTTTAAACTATGAGTTCCTTAGATAGTTCATTAATGAATCAGTTGTTTGCATGAAGAAGGCTAATTATAGTCTTGAGCTGTGGATCTAATTATTGTAGTTAGATGTCTAATTATTGTTTGCATGAGATCTATCTAATAGACTCATGGGCTGTATTATAATTTGTGCTAGATAGTAAGAGAGAAAATATTATCTCCTTTAGAGTGAAGAGAGCAAGGTGTGTTCCTCCTAGTGCCATAGTGCCAAGTGTGGGTGCTGGTTTGGAGAATCAAAAGGATTTTTCATGTATGTAGGATCTTGGTCAGTAGGTGTGCAAGGCCACATTTGGAGATCTACATGGTAAGTAAGATCATTGATCTACAGGTGTATGTGTGTGCAAGGTCTAAGGTTTGTAGGTGTGCAAAACCAGGTTGATTTGTAGGTGGCAGTAGAATCAAGGTGATAGCAACACAATAGGGAGCAAGATCAGGCAGGATCTACTTGGAGTATGGTGTGTACTCGATTGGAGAGCAATAGAGGAAGGCAAGGTAGTTCCTTCCAAAGTGGGATGGTGTTGGTACTTTGTCAAAAAGGTGGTCAAGAGAATCCTCAATGAGAAGGGTGTCCTTGTTTGGGCATGCCAAAATGTTTCTCTAGATTTTCACTAATTACATTCAAATGAGAAAGAAACTAAGGTTAAGATGTTATGGGTTTGATGTTACCCAAATTTAGTGCGTACCGTATCCAAGCCTTGTGGGAGATCTTCTTTGGCTGTGGAGGAAACACCTATCGTAAAAATGAAACTTAAAAAAGAAACATGTTAAAAGAGGCTATGGTGGACTGCGAAGCTACGCGCTCGGTCCTAGAAGCGTGAAGCTCCTTAAGGGATGACAGTCCACTATTTAAAGATAAAAATATTGTAAAGGAAGAAATGATAAATGACTAAAGAAATAAAAAAGTAGATGGTGTGTACCTATTTCTTGTAGTATGTGTATCTCAGAATGTTATAGAAGGCTAGTTGAAGGTTCTATCTGGTCTAGATGGGCTGTTTAGATGGCTTTCTAGTTTGTTGGTTCAGAACATAGTCACCGATGTCAGTGGGTCTACTGAGGTCAGTCAGGTAAATGGTGCTAATGTCAATTGGGTTACCAATGTCAGTTTGGTTGAAGGTGCCGACGTCAGTTGGTCTACTGATGTCAGTTGGGGTCGTCAGCCTTAGATGGCTTTTAGAGAATTTTTGGGATAGACAAAGGGGTTTCTGGAAGTTCAGAGGTTGGTGCAGGGTTACAAGAAGGTGAATGAGGTTTGAGGAAGGGTATAGGTAGAGGATTGGTGTGAAAAGGGGGTGAGAACAAGGGTAAGGCCTTTCAACCCCTCCACAAAAGAAGTCAGGCCTCTTGATAGTATGTAGAAATATCAATGAAAATTAATTGAAAATATATTCTAAAACACTAAAATGAAAATCAAAGTACTTGGCTTTATAAGGTGAAGAATTAGAGGTGTCAAAATAGTGATTCCCATTGTGGCTGATGTGACTGGTGTTGTGAGCTAATGAAGCGAACATGGATTTCTTTAATTTAGTAGCTCGAGGTCCTCGTATAATCTTTCAGTCCAGTCTCTAGAATGATTTGTGTAGAGCTTCGGTAGCCAGGAGAACAATAGTCGAGTTTTTGTGCTTGAAATCTCAGAGTGTGCATGCCAATGTGTGAAAAGGTGGCCTTAGCTCAATGTTAAATCTTGGCTTATGTAATTGATGTCAGTGATCCCATCGGCATCGACGTAGGATTGTCAATGTTAGTCATGGGTTGACTAATGTCAATGGAGAGAGAATAGGTAAAAGGGCTATTTTTAGCTCTTTACCCATTTCTCCACCCTCTAAGTGCATTTTCCATTGGAGAATGGTCAAAATAAGGGCTTATGAGGCATGAGAGTTGGTTAGGGAGTTAAGATGGGGTGAGAATAGGTCATGGGTAGTTAGGGTTTGGAGGACCTAGTTTTAGGCTGACTCATAGGCTAAGAAATGGTCTTAGGGTGAGGTGTCCAAGGTGAGGTAATTAATTTAAAATAAGTAGTTTTTAAATTAATAAGGTGTGAAAGTGTGGGTTAGGAGTGTTAACATTTAAAAGGGGACCAAAGAGGGTTGACACGATATTGGTGTCTACAATAGGAGGTGTTAATCAATTTGCAAGAGAATTTAGTAATGACAAAAAAATGAATGAATCAACAAGTAGACACTACAGTGAGTGGTATTTTGACATAGGTGGTTGGGTCTTTCTACATTTATAACCATTTAAGAAGATGTCTTTGAAGTAACATAAAAAGGATAACAAGTTATCACTTAAGTATTATGGCCCTTATCAGATCTTGCAAAAAATTGTTAGTGTGGCTTAGAAGATAGAATTACCCCCAACCACTCACACACATCTGGTATTTCATGTATCTTTTTGAAAGAAAGTAATTAGACACAAGGTTTCTACTCATACTATGTTACTTGTGAATTAGATGATTAAGGTTGAGTCATTATAGAGCTAGAGGATAACCTTCACATGTTTACTAAGCAACTATGGACTAGAGCCATTAAATAGTATTCGATCAAATGAAAGAACCTGCATTATGAAGATATACCATGGGAGGATGAAGCATTTCTACAATAACATCCTAGTTTGATTCATTGTTGAAGACAATTTTATTTTGAAGGGGAGGGTAATGCTATGCCTTTAACCTATAGTGCATCTAGGGATATGTGTGGCTGACTTGTGGCTTACACACTTTCATATTAGCTTATTGCATTTCTTAATGTTCTTAGTATTGTCAGCCTATGGAATAACCATGGCTAAGTAGAGTATATATAGGATCTAGTGGTTAGTATTTTATCATCATGTTGTGAATTCTATTTTTATTACATTGTTGTGGAGGTTGGCCACTAAAAGTGACCCAGTCATAATATTCAAGTATTTTGCTCTTTCACCAATTGTTTTTGTGGATCTACTTATTATGCTCTTAATTTTACTATTTATAATTCTATTGTTGAAAATCATCTAATTAATTTTCTAAGTAATTTACTTACATACATTTTGTAAATGCAAAAGAGAAAGAACCTACAAATGAGAACAAGTCAAAGAATAAATCACAAATAGAAAAGGTAACATTACAAAAAGAGCAATATGCACACTAAATATTTAAAACATTATTTCTAACAAAAGAGGTAAAAAATAAAAAGACATTTGACAAATCTAATGTTAAAAATATGGATATAAAGGAGGAAACTACAAGAATTTCTTCCAATTAGGCCAATTTCACTACTTATATAAATGGTAAACAATATTTAGATGAACAATTTAACAAACTATGTTATGATCCACTCTCTAACTTACCATATAATTAATTCATACCTAAAAGACATGGTACCTATCGATTGAATCCATCATCAAAAAATGAGAAAATAAATGCAAACAAATGTAAACCAAAGATACCAAGTATAAAATTACCAAAAAATCATGATACACTTTATGATTATGTTATTCATGCTTATTTCACATCTCATTTAGGAAAGTTTATACATCTTCCACCCCTCACAGATTCTCATCCTCATCTTGAGATCATTGGATAGATTCTACATCTTCAAATAGTACAGAGTAATTAAACATGTTCTTATTACTGCTACACCATACTTACCAAAGAGCATCAATCATAGGTTCTATGGACCCTCCTTCCTTTTATTATTTCTTTATGACCATAGAGTCCTATTTTATATACATAGAGTATCATAGTTCTTATAGTGCTAGATATTACACCTATATATGCTCCTTAGTAGTAGCACCAGTTTGTTAGACCAAATTTTGAGTGGGGAGATACCTATGAGAATCCATTGGAATTGATCATAATTAGTTTTTTCTTTCACATATTCAAAAAATACCCAAAAAAAAAAAAATGTTTACCATTTCCATGTTTTATTGGCTCCTTGACATCTATGTTATTGGTTCCATGTTAGTAGATATCTTATCATTTCTTTCCATATACACACATATGTTTCACACATATTTTGAGTATGATAAAGGCATACTAGGAACATGATATATGCACATATAGATGTTGGGTTTTCTCTCTACTAATGTCATGAATATGTGGGGGGCATCCAATTATTTATTCATGATACACCTAGGTTACATTATTTTATGATAACTTTCCATTATCATGTTTGAGCTTATGTAATTACACATGCATTTATCCATGCTTATATCTCTCACAATTTATTTGGTATGATTTGTGCTTAACATTTTTTGCCAACACATATTCAAGGACTATTATGATATGCTTATGATTCCATGTTCTCCTTTTTACCACTTCTTTAAGTGTGTTCATTATTTATTATTGTATTGTATTACATTATATTATTTGTTTGAGCATTTTAATATGCTCCATGTTTTGGGTCCCCAATGACTTTGTTTGTCTATTATGACATTTGAACATGTCATAGTTTGTTTTATGTGAAGATTTGACTAAGTCATGTCCCTTAAATTATGTGGCACTTGAACATGCCCCTTATATGAGGTCTCCTTTGACCATTGTCTTTTGTTCTAATTTTGAGTGATCTTGTGTGTGTAATTTATTACTTTTTGAGCTTATACTATTAATCTCCATATGTTTCCATGATCTATATCATGCTTCTTAAGACTTGATGTGATCAAATTCTATGTGCTTCAATGATATATTTATCTAGACATGCTTCTCCTATATGCTACATGATCCATACATAGATTATATAGTTACCATATCCTCTTGAGGCCATGTAAATATGTTTTCCTCATATTAAAAGGGGGTGTATATTGCTGGGGGAATGTCATAGAGGCATAACCTACACATAGTTCACAATTTCAATTTATAATGGGGGAATGGTAAAAAGGCATGACCTTCACACTTATTTAGTAATCAATATTTATAGATTCAGTTGGGGAATATTATGGAAACATTTTGTATGCACCTAAATCCACTCACCCTGATAATTCTACTAATTTTGCTAATTTAATCTATAATCACATTCCCTAGCCAATTAATTAATATCACAAATAAAATCCCTTACATTCCATGAAAATTACTTCACCCTCACAATAAATTAATGACCCTCATTAACTCATTAACTAAGCCTACTTTAATACTAACCTACTTATTAGCCCACTTGCCAATTTATAATTCCTTTTATGCACCTACCCATCCACCACCCTACTAAACTAGCCCTTCCTACACCCCTACTCCTTAATGAAGATTCTAAAATTGGAGAATTATATAATATCATCTAATTTAACCCTTATCCTCTAGAATATTCTATTCTAGAGGTTTCCAAGGAATTAAAATTCATTGGAAATTCCCCAACCATTGATCTCAATAGCTCAAGATTAAATATGAGCCATTGATTTTCCCTCCCATGGCTTATATAAAAAGCCATACCTCTATGACCAACTAAATTGAAACTTGAGAGCCATAAGTATCCATTATAATTACAACTGTCATTTAATCATTTTAATAGCCTTGTCAAAGCCAACAACAAGCCAAGAAGCCATTGAAGCCATTATCAAACTCAATCAAGTAATCCAACAATCTACTCATTTTTCATTCAAATCAGTTTGAAAATCTTGGAGAGGAGATATATGAGACAAAAGGATGATAAGTGATTCCATTGTAGGTATCTAATTTTCTATTTATCCCCTCCTTAAAATTTGTTTGCATTTTGGGTTTTAATTTCTAAAAATAGTAATATAAGGAATAATTCAAAATACACTCAAACATTTGGTGACCATAGTGGGACTTAGTCCCTAAATCTAATATATTGTGCTTGTTAGAGGTGATTTAGTGACTTATAGGTGAAACTAGATGAGAAACAAAGGCCAAAATGAACAAAATCATCATGTATTGGTGAGTTATAATATTGAACTGGTATTAGTGATATTATAGTTGTGGTACTATAGTTGTTTACATAGTATTGTAATAACTATGACTTTAACCACTAATGATCTTGGTTTTTGATAGGTTATTATTTTTGTGTAATACCACTACTTCAAAATTAGTGACATTACATTGGTATTAGTGATATTATCATGATAATCATGGTTTTATAGGATTTTTGATTTGGCCTAACATAAATGCTTTGTATTGTTTTCTAACACTCTATGCAAATATTTCTACTTATTTTGTGTTGCCAGAGAGGGGTTTTACATCTTCTATGTACAAGAAATAGGTCTGATTGAGAATCTAGATTTTGGTCACTAAGGCATGATATCGCTAGTCCAAAACTTATGACATTGACCTGTAAATCATGGTATTACCATCTCAAGTCATGATATTTTCACCCCTATCGAATTAAATAAAGTTTACTCATTTAATTTCTAACCCATAGTTTTATCTTTCATTCTTTATTTTCAGGAATATTAATGGATATACAAACCCCTTTTGATAGATTTACTTAACTATTTTAGGTCTTAGACTCTTTTTTGTTAAATACACTCTTTGAAAAGAAGATTTTCTATACAAGATTGCTATGTGCTGATTGATAGGAAGGGATGGTATAAATAGGATCATATCCAAGCTAGACATTACATAATTAAACTTTGTGTCACCCTCTACAATACTGGTATTTATGTAGTGGTGGTCTTGTTTATAAATCTACGATATTGTGTTTATAATAGAAATATTATAATTCAAAATTTTTTTGGACTATTTTGATCACTATTTAATATTTTCATCTACTAAGATAAATTAAGGATAATTCTGATTAAAAATATCTCTCTAGTTTTTAAAATTGTGTGAAGGTTTGACCATTTTTGTTGAAAAGACTCATCTAGGATTTTTTTTAAATTGAAAATTTGATACATAAAGTTTTTGAGTCAGTTATAACTTTTGGTAGGCATCTAGGAAAACTTATCATAATCATCCAAAAATTTACATTAGTCTTAACCAAAATTTTTAAAGTTTTGTATCTATCTAAAATATTTCTAATCTCATAGTGGTGATATCACTTTGATAGTAATGATTTTGCTCTAACTATTGTGGTTTTTCAAGAACTTGTTGGTTGACCATTATGGTTAGCTATTTGAGGAAATATCACCACTTGCAATCAATGGTTTTGATTTATAATCATGACATCATAGTATCTGATCATGATTTTGCCTTAAATTGACTATGTATTCATGATTTTGTAAGAAATTAGTAGTTTTACCTTAGATCAGACTACTAACCATTTTCATGTAGGACCTCTCAAGACAAAGGCACCCAATTTTTTTCCTAACCCTTGTGTTTGTAGAAGGGGTGCCTAAATATTATAATTTTATCTTATTTCTTGTATTTATCATGTGTTGTGTGACTTAATTGTTCATAGGTAATTAATTAGGAAAATTAATCATGCTTACTTGATTATTAACCCATTGAGTCTAGGATAACATGTGATGTGGAATTCTTCCCCATGCATGGTATTAGTCATTAGGGGTTGGTGTCCTAGATTTCATCACCGTGCATTCAACCAAACTTCATGATTTGATGGAGTATAAATATTAGGGATGGATATCACTAGGCCAAGCGGTTTAACCCATACAGGCCATCCATAAAAGGGAAGAGTTAATTCTATGAACTAAGCATTATACATCACCCTATATGGATTTGGGCCCCATTGTACCTAAAGTATATTAGGGAATCCCTTAGAAACACTTGTGTAAACCTAACTTAGGACCTATTAGTCATACTAGGATTTTTGATATTAGAGTTAGGATCAACTCTTAAGAATCCATTAAGTGCAAATGGGCTCGAGAGGGTTCAATTAATTTTGTAATGGGTCATCAACCTAAAACCTCATCCTTCAAGCTATTAGATGGTGTGAATAGTAGGTTACACACCCTTTCAATTTACTAAATTAGAATTCGTGACTAAGTATGTTGTTTATGTTTCATGCTTATACCCATGTTGTTTGTGAGCCAAGTTATTGAATCCCATTTTGTTTTAAAACACCTATACACCCCTAGGATAAATCCCATTGTAAAACTACATCAAACATTCATCCCATCTCCTTTCATTCACCTCTTTGGATATGACATTAGTCTTTAAATCAAATTTTAGTGGTCATCCATCCCTCCAATCTTCATTACCATCCTTAGACTAATTATTATCAACATACATAACCTTGACAAGTTTTTATTCTATCACCCATCACTTTATTATCATTTTCCTCTTCATACCTAACACACATCCAATCATTATTTTGCTAGTGTGAAAGGTACTTGATCACTTCATATCCTTAGTCTCCTTACTATATTGAAACCTTGTAAGGTTTTTGGATTTTGATAATCCTTGGTCACTCTACTCTTGCATACCTTTAAATCCAAGATCAACACATTTCCAAATCATCTTCTTTGACCACCTTTAGTTTTGATTTATAGAGATAATTAGTGTTCAAAGTCACATCCTCTCCCATCACCCTACATTAAAAACATACCTAATCATTTTTATTGCATCACCCTCATCATTCATCATGCCTATGCAAATTTGTGACCAAATTATTAGAATGGGACCAGGGTCTAACCAAGAGATTGACTTCTTAGGGAACCTAGGTGATTGAAACCAAGATCATGATGATATGCACAGTGACATGCACACTTCCGTAGGAGAAGAAGTCCAATTCACAAATGATTTTTTTCATAGTAATGAATTTAAAGTATAATTTGAGCAATATATATGAAAATCATGACCAAACATTTTCTCAAGTAATTATAATGGGGGGTACATTACCCCCTAGATTTTATCATAACCTTTTACAACACTTAGTCTGCCTATCCACTCAACCTAATACTCCCCATCAGTATACCCATACCAATCAAACACCTAAAAAAGAAGACCTTATGGAACATGGACAAGAACTTGAATACCAAGAATAATAAGTGACTCTCTAAAATAACCAAATCAAGGCTAATAGGAGGTAAACAAACCTTTAAGATCAATTGGATCAACTCACACAACAAATAAATTCCTTAACCTCCCAATTCTACATAAAAAATCAATGACTATCCTCCCCAAGACAAAATGTCCAT
>JARHVA010002445.1:232500-287500 GCA_037957365.1 Torreya grandis | reverse complement strand
TCCGGGGTTAAAAATGATTCAAAAGCCAATCTGGTAGCACCAAATTTGGATCGTGAGGCACTTAATGATTTACGTAGGAAGAAGCTTTGCTTCTACTGCAAAGGACCATATGATATCCATCACGATTGTCCTTTGAGGCCTAAGGGCAAGGCAAATCGTATGATGTGGGTATACTATGAGGATTCAGATTCTGAGGATTTCGAGCAGTAGAACAGTTCTGAGGGGGCAGAGACAGAGGCTTCAGGGCCTAATGCAGAAGCAGAGTTAGGGCTTCACATTCAAGAGGCACGCATATCCAGTATTTAGTCAGATGAGTCATTTTGACTCCGTGGAGTTTTGGCAGGGCAGAAGGTTATCACCCTTCTTGATACAAGAGCCACACATAATTTCATAGATGCTAGATTTGTGGAGAAGCGTGGGCTCACTACCATAGACTTTGAGGGCATTAGTGTTAAGGTAGCTGATGGTCACACTCTTAAGTGTGAGCGTATGATTAGAGACCTCCCATTGCGCTTGAACAATTATGAGTTCAAGGCTGATTATTATGTGGTAAACATGGGGGATATTGACTTAGTCTTGGGTATGAAGTGGCTTCATTGATTTGAAGAAGTTACTCTTCATCTCAAGGACATGGAGGTTCTCTTTGATGTTGATGGGAAGACACACATTCTTAAGGCAATACGGGGCAGCAGCTTCAGATATATGTTTTTTAATCGGATGGAGGTACCTATACCACATGACATGATAGAGAGCGATGACGAGTGCACATTGGCACCAACACAGGAGAGGTATGAGGATGAGCTTGGTCTTGAGGTGATTTCAGTTCAGGAGTTGTCACATGTGGTGAGGACTCAACTTTCTGTTATAGTCAGGTCACAGGTTGATGATGATATGACTATTTCTAGTCTTCACTATCCAGTTTCAGATATTATTCAGGTAAGGAGTTTGCTTGTTGATTTTAATTTATGGATTGGATATTGGAGTGCTTATCTTAGTACTAGAGATGATGTGACACCATTACATGAGAGTTGGGATGGACATGGCATGGGGGTCATGTTAATTGATAGTGGTGGAGATCAAAACTATATTTGGGATCCAGGTGGATTGAGTGATTTGTCATTCAGTGATTGCTTGAGGGCAAGCAATTTCAGGAGGGGCGGATTGTCATGTCCCCTTTTTAATTGACATGTTCTGAGTTCATGGTTAGCCTATTATGCGGCCTTCGTAGGCTAATAGGATGGATAGAGGGTCATAATGGAGCTTGGCTTGACTTTGATTCATAGGATTTCTACATTTGATTTTCATTCAGGTTATTTCAGACATATTTGGCTAGGGATCCTACTTTTTAGGGATATTTGATATGTAGCGGAGCACCTTTATTATGGTATGGTTATGTGCAGAATCACTCCTTGATTCACTAGCTTCGATCAGTTCGTCGATCCGACATGTATTGAGGGAGATATTAATATTTGATTGATTTAATCAAATATTAATTATTTAGCCTATTTTTAATTAGAAACCCTAATTCTAATTTAAGAAACCCTAATTAGGGCAAGCATATCTTTTTGAGGGTATAAGGGTTTCTCATGGAGGCCATTGTTCATTATGCTATTGATTATTGATATTGATTTTGAGAATTTCTTCTGTGAAGACTGAGCCTAGGGTTCAAGGATTCCATCTGCATTGGAGAACGTTCCCTCTTTAGTGTGTGCAATTAAGAGGCTATGGAATATCAGCTGATATATTGCCAAAGTGAGAGATAGCTTCATCTAGAAGTTATCACAGAATTTCAGGTTTGAGAGATAACTTCACACAAAAGTTATTACAGATATTCCAGGTATTTCTTTATTCTTGTTTTGATTCAATAAATTATACAGCTAGAGATCTTTTGTGCTAGAAAAGTATATTTCCAGATCAGGGGTTGAAAACAGGGAAGTTGTGCTTAAGTGGCGGTCGTACAGAGTCTGTACAGGTTCGTACAGATCAGTACAGGAATCGACCTCAGCAGACAGAGGGTTTTTAGTGACCGACATCGGTCAACTGAAAACCGACGTCGATAGAAAGCTGATCGACAGAGACCGACGTCGGCGAGATATCGACCGACGACGGCGACTGTGTGTTGACACAGAAGGGCCGAGACCTTCCAGGATTCAATTTTCACTTCCAGTTTTGATAAGCTAGGGTTTTTTAAGACTGTATTTCATATTTATATGCATGAGAAAGCACTGCAATTGAAATAGTTTAAAAGGACAAGTGATAAGATTTGTAATTTGCTATTCAGAGACTATATTATTGTGATCATTCTGAATTTATTCAACCGAAGTTATATCTTGTTCAAAGTTTTTTGTGTTGCTATATTTCCTGTTTTGGAGGGGATATTACAATATATATATGTATATATATATATATTTTTATATATATATGTATATATATATGTATATATATGTATATATATATATACATACATATATATATATACATACATACATACATATATATATATATGTATGTATGTATGTATATATATATATGTATGTGTGTATATATATATATGTATGTATATATATATATACATACATACATACATACATATATATATATATATATATATATATATATATATATATATATATATATATATATATATATATGATTCCCATTAGGGTTTTGAGAATGATTTTTTATTTTTTATATGTCATTTCATTTATGAATCTTACTTTCACATATTTTGATTAAACCTTATCTTGATACTCACACATTTGTTTTCAAATTACATCTAGTTTTTTTCAAAATGTGGTGCATGTACCTTTTTTCCTTGACTATGTATGTCTTTTGAGGTTTCCTAGGGTTCAATCCTCTTCATTTTCAAATCTAATTTTTAGATTTTGTGTTTTTTCTTTGTTGGCTTATTACATTAATCATGTCCAATTATAGTGGTATTCATCCTATCTTGATCTTGGTGATAATGCCATATTTTTTCTAATATAGTACCTTATGTTGCTCATTATGATGATGATAGTGATCAATATATTTTTATGATACTCATTTTATTGATGATGTAATCAATGCAGAATTTATACCAATAAGCATCCTAAATTTTTAGAACCTTTTTTAAAAAAGTTAAAATCCTAGCAACAAATAATTAGGAATAAGTATGCTTTTCCTAGACATAACCCTATACATCCATTGCATGATAATATTTTGCCTCTTGGAGGCTCTACTTATGTATTAAGTCATGAGGATAGTGTTTATCATGTTATTATTAATATTTTTATGGCTCCACCTAATGTTACACTCCCTCCTCAGTTGAATCATTCTATCCATTTACAACATAAGGCTTATATCATTCCTCATACAACAAACCAAATGACCAATGTGCTTCCATAATCACATTCTCATATTACATCCCCTAGTCTTGGACATAGTCAAAATACTAATAATTCCTCCATTGAAAATAATTTTAATCATAATAAGGTTTCAATTCCTACATATAGACATACGAATGTTAATCCTAAACCTAATGGTACATCCAATTACTCTGTAGTACAACAAAAAATTGATGACATGTCACTAAAAATTTACAAACTATATAAAACATCTAATAAACTTAGCCACATATTTTCATTTTATGATATATTACACAACCATCTGGTTATAGAAGTTATTTTTCATGCCCTTCATCATTCAGTTTTGTGTCTAGGTTTTTATGATGGGAACCCATCATATCATACTAGAGCCTATATTGAAGCTTGATTTAATATTCATCATGATGACTAACTTATGACAAAGTTATTTCATAGGAGTCTAATAAGCTACGACTTAGATTGGTTTAACACCCTACATGTGGGTTATGTGTAGAGATTCAATGATTTAGTTGATATGTTCTTATCACACTTTCTATAAACAATCATCAAAAGGTCAAATTATCTTAAATTACTCAAGTCAAACAAGGACTTGATGAACATATAGTTGACTATGTGCTTAAATATAAAAATAATGTTTACAAAAATGTCATGCTACATTTTTTATAGTGAGCTTCAAACTATATTTTGAAATAGTTGATGACATTTTGTGGAAGTCAAGACTCAGATCTGATCATCATGTGGTTTGAAGAAGAATCTTTGAGAGGTTTCATGAATATAAAGTCAGGTTAAACCCAAATAAATGTGTGTTTAGCATTACCTCGGGCAAATTATTAGGGTTTATTATATCCAAGAGAGGCATATAAGTGGAACTAACAAAAGTTAAAGCCATTATGGAAATTCCTCCTCATAATTTTAATAAACTCAAGAGTCATTAGGGCAAGTTATAGGCCATTCGGTAGTTAATTTTTTAGCTAGAAAACAAATGTCACCCCTTCACCCATCTCTTGAATAAGGGAACCCATTTTCATTGAAACTCTAATTGTTAGCAAGCCTTTGACAATCTTAAACAATATCTAGAAAATCCTCCTATGTTATCACCACCAGTCATAGGAAGGCCTCTGCTTCTGTATTTATCTGCAACACCTTGTGCAATAGGTGTCCTACTAGCATAACATAATGATGAAGGAAAAAAGCAGGCAATCTATTATCTTATTTGTACATTAGTTTCATAAGAGATAAATTATACTCTCATTGAAAAAGCTTATTTAGCCATTGTCTTTGCTTCATAAAATCTTCATCACTATATGATCAATTTCCAAGTTCATGTCCTCACTAGATTTGATCCTCTTAAATATATACTATAAAAATCAGATCTCAAAAGAAGAATGGCCAAATGGATAATGTTTCTCAATGAATTTGACATAGAATATGTTCATCAAAATGCCATTAAAAGATAGGCATTTGAGGATCAACTCATAGAGGCACCTATTTTATATACTATCATAGCCTTCCTAGATGAATCCATCATGAATACCACATAATATAATGGTTAGAAGCTATATTTTTATGGTTATTTTATAATGCATGGGTTGGAAGTCAATATCCTTTTCGTAACCCCACAAGGAGACCTTATCCCTAAGGCTTTCCATCTTGCTTTTCCATGCACTAATAACATTTATGAATATGAGGATTTAGTTCATGGCCTCCAATTATCCATCCAATTAAACATCTATCACCTCCAAATATTTAGTGGTTTAGAACTAATAATCAAGCAAGTCAATGAAGAGTTCCAAAAAAGGATGAAAAAATACTCCCTATAAGTAGTTGTTAGATTAGTTAAAGCAAAATTTTTAGTCCATTACATTTGAGAAAGTAACACAAGTAATAAGGTATCCAACTCCATGGATACTATTGGTTCTTTAATTAACCTTCTAAAGACATATTTGAAGGGAATTTTTTGATTAAACATTTGATCTTACCAACCCATAAATATATGGCTCATCTCCACATTTATGCTACTCCTGATCTTAGTCTCCCCTAGTATCATGATATATATAACTATCTCCATGACAACATCCTTCCACCAAACCTAATCACCATCAATGCAAGGTCTTTATGTACTGCACATCCCATTACACCATCCTTGGAAACATGATCTATTGGGGAGGCTATGATGGGACCATATTGAGATGCATGACCTTAGAAGAGGTTAATCTTATGATCAAGGAGGTTCATGATGGTATCTGTGGCAACCATGTTAGTGGAATGGCCCTAGCTAAGAAATTTATTAAGACTAGATATTATTGGCTTACCATGAAACATGATGCCTATTAATATATACATAAGTGTGTAGCTTAATATAAACATGGTAATCTTATCCATGCCCTTGCACAAGAGTTTTAGCCTATCATGTGTCCATGGCCATTTTATATATGGGGACTAGATTTAATTGGCAAGTTAAAACCAATACCATTTGATAGACACAAGTTTATTATCATAGCTATAGAGTATTTTACCAAATGGGTTGAATCTATGATGCTTACTTACACTATAGGTCTCCATATCTCAAAATTTATCCTAAATTAGATCATTTTCCATTTTGGTATTCCAACCAACATCCTATCAGATAATGGCAAGTTCTTTGAAAATCAAGAAGTTTTGGCCTTGTTCAAGTGTTATCACATAAGCTAGAACTTTTTTACACCCTATTACCCCTAGGGGAATAGACAAACATAAGCTAATAATAAGACTCTTATCAAGATTATAAAGAAGATAGTCAATGATTTAGGAAGAAATTGACACTTTAAATTATATCTTGCACTTTGGTCTTATTGAACTAGTGTCTAGACACCCATTAGGGACATGCCATATTGTTTGGTTTATAGAACAAAATCCATCTTACCGATAGAAGTGGAACTCCCCTCTTTGTATATCTCATTGTGAGACATAATGATTGACCATGATTTTAGACAAGAAAGGCTACAAGAACTAAAACTTCAAGATGAAAAGCATCAAGAAGCTTTTAATCACCTTTAGTCATGTCAAAATAGGTTAAAAGGCCAATATCACAAAAAGATCTAGTCCCAATAGTTTGAGGTTGATGATCTAGTCATTAAGAAGAATCAAAAGAATACCAATGTAATCAGGGATAAAAAGGGGAAATTTGAAGCTAATTGGATTGGGCCCTATATAATTGTTGCTAAATTTGGATCAAGAGCCTACATGTTACCTACATTTGATGTTGAATAGATTGATGAGTCAATGAATATCATGCATTTAAAACACTTTTATTCCTAAAAGGCTCCAATCAACCTCCATTTATAGGTCCCCACTTTTGAGGGCATATCCATTTCTATTCTACTCTGATTATCCTCATTCCACTTCATTCTACATTCCACCCCTAACCCTAGTCTTAAAAGTGGGAATATATCATAGGATTATGCATAATCAAGAGATAGATATTTCAAACTAGGGCAAGTCATTAATTTTTATGTGAGGGGAACATTTATTGAGGAGTTTTCTATAATCTCTCTATCCACTTTTAATATATATCTTCCATCCCATCACACTCTCATACATACCCCCATCACATCCTCCTTAATGGTTATGTCTCCTACTGGCCTCAACTGATATCCATACTCATCTATCTCTTGTTGTCCCTAAGCCATGGTCCAAAAGATCCCACTAATTTCATCATTATGGAAAGGTCAATAATAATTATGACTTTGGGATGCCATATACACTATGTAACTAAATCTTGATCACCAATCTTAAGCCCCATCAATAATTGTGTCTAATTAGATTATATCCTTATCTAAATTCAATAATTTTGGGCACTATATACCCCATGTACATATATCACATACTCATTATGTCCATACCATCACATGTATATCCATTTTTTCTATTCCTACCTTTAGTCTATGTTTATTTTGTTTGAAATTTGCATGTGTGTGTGTGTTTTGAATGTGTGTTGTTGCTTGTTAATTTTTTGAATCTTGTATATATATGAGTGTTAAGTTATCAAGTATTGTATATATTTGTTATACTTAGTTACATTATCTTATTTTCTTGTGATATTGTGATCTTTTATCTTTTTATGGGAATAAGGATGGTCTTAATGATTACTCGAGATAGTCTTGGGAAAGTCACTAAAAATAGAGTTCCCCACACATCATGGTTTCAATGTGCCTTTGAATTCTATCATGTAATTGAAACACACTTATTCACTAGTGAAATATAAAATGGATTGCCTACTTCATTAATGGATTCAACCATTCTTAAGCCATCCCACCTAATCATATCACTATCCCAACTAATCACCACTGTCTATCCTTATCATCTTCCCATACCTCCCTAGCCACCTCCTCGGTGTAGGAGGATTGTTACCCAACTATAATTTGTGAGACATTGATTTACATTTTTTTATAAGCCATAATTATTTCATTTTTACCATTTCAAATAAACACATCCCAATAATATAACATAATATCACATCTATAAAAATAATAATCACTCTCATAACATATCATAATCCATATTATAACATCTTTTTACTCTATAAAGACATCCATGTAAACATTAAAACCACATAACATCATCACACAAATAATCGTCTACCATATCATGTAATCAAATGCATACATATCTAACTAACCATTTTCATCACATCATAAACATGTCATCCAATTATATAACTCAACTATACTCATAATCATAACATAAATGTCTTGATAGCAACATTAATAAAAACATAATAATATATAATCAAAACATCATAAAGCATAACACATCACATCACATCAAAATCTCATCATATATAATAGTCCAAAATGTCCACATTGAGTCCATGTCAAAAAAATATAGATAAAAAATATGGGTCTTGTGAGCATAAATATACTAAAATATATAGACAAAATCAAATAAAATATATCTCAAAGTCTTGACTAGGTTATAAGTGGTCCTCTAGATTATGGATATACTGACTATGATGACCTAGATTTGAAGGCAGTTACATGCTACCCAGGTGGAACTACCACCTCATATAGGTATATATAGTATTATGCCTCATACATTAGCCTCATAATGTTTATCATCACATCCCCCATCTCATCTACTATCATGGCCCCATCTTCCTCATCCTTAGCCCTCTCATCCACCTATACCTCCCCTATCAATTCTATGATTTGAGTTTGTATCTAACCAATCTACACCTGTAACCCAATAATATATGTATCCCAACTCTATATCTAGCTCTATAACACCACTATCTGAGCCTATAAGGAGATAACCTATCCCTATAAACTAATAATTTTCCCCTATTCCTGGGCCAATTACCCATCCCTCTATGTCATATGTCCCTACAATTGGGCCTGGAGCTAGTTTCTCTCAATCGTGATACAATCTATATTTGAGATAGATGCCAATACATCTATCTTGAAATGCTCTAATAAGGTCTTCTCATATTTTTTCAATGAAATCTTAAATGGTCTTACTATATCACCACTCCTACTATCCCCAACCTATGTGTCACTCAAACTCACTTGAGTCCCACTCCCTCTACCCTGTGTTGTATCCACTACATGATGCCCATCTAGACCTCCATGATCCCCTCATATACATTCATAACATCAATATCTCCATACCCATCTTGTGTATTATGTGCTAGGACCTATCCTCTCCTCCACCTCTACAACTTCTTTTGTGCTTATAACACTCTCCTAACCACTCCTCTCCTCACTCTAGCCCTTCATCAAAGTAATCTCACCAGTAGCCTCTATGACCACCATGTAGTGTAAGCAACTATAACACTTAGGTCTGTAATGGGTGGCTAAAATTTCCATGGTATAGGGGCAATGATATCATAATTTTCACATGCTATGGGTCTATCCTCTAGTCTCCCCCACTGAGGCCTCTCTCGATCACTCTATACAAATATGCGCTCTTTCCATGGAACATCTTGTGGTAGCCCAAACTATCTTTAGACCTGATCAAGTCTATAATGCTCTATAACAAAATCCTTCTAATGGGTGAGGTAACACTCTTAGTATATACTATGTGACCTCTATGCCATCTTTCCATCTAAACTAGAGCCCCTTATAAGGCATCAAGGTAATGTGCTCAGGATGAAATCCATCCAAGGATTGAATATAAAACCTCTTCTCCCTTGTATGGCCTCTTTCCATGCCTAATAAAATATACCACCCAAAAATAATCAACTCATATAATTATCTTATTTCTTGAGTACTTAGAAGACACTCTATTGCTATGTGCTCCTAACTCCAAATCTATAGCAATAGTGAAGGAACCAAGCTCATGAATCCTCTATAAGCACCCCTGTGTAACTCCTAATACAAATGAGCTAATACCACTAACCCCCATGAAAATACTCTAAAATCCTATACCATGTCTGATACAACATCTCTAAGCCCCAAGTGGAACCACTGTCTACTCTTATATACAAATAATATGCTGATAATAAGAGACATCACCACTAATGTTAATCTGTCGATGGTCCCCTCTCTCAAAAATCTATCAATATATACATGTGCATCCTACACACCATTTATAACCTCCCTACCAATATTTTTACTATTGCACTTAGTGTATGTGATTGCCAATAAATCCTATGTCCTTTCATCGATAAATGTAGGATCCAGTACATGTCCTCTAACATAAGTTTCATCTCTCTTATAATGAAATGGAAAGTAATTATCTCAAAGTTCCATCACTCTACCAACATATTAATCAATGCTTAATTAAGCTAAACCATAGGTATGGTCCTTACATAATACAATCCTACTAGCTCTAATACCCCATACTCTACTAGAGTCAATAAATGCATCTCATGTACTACCTAAGGCTACCATAATTAAGACATCATCATGCCTAAGTCCTCCTACACTAATCATGTAACCCATTATAATTAGCCTATCTCTCCTAATCACCTCACTAATTTAACTACCTTTTACTTATTCCCTTAAATTTTAATCCTATTTACCCTAATCCCACATCCTTAATCCTATCACCCATAATCTTGAATACCTAATCTACACCTCCTGACAATTCCTCACTCACTATTCCCTAACCACTCCATTTTCTCATCCCCCTTACATCCCTAATCTAATTAACACCCATCCCCCTCTCCTATCCATCATCTAACTCACATAATCCCCCTATCTTAAGTCCCTATCCTAACTCAACTAAAATCCCATCAACTTGACCCCTAATTCTAATTCACCCACATCCTTATTAATCCTATCTACATCACTAATACTAATTAACCATTACCCTAGAAAACTCATTCATCCCTCTCCCCTCATCCTATCTAACTCGCTAACACCCATCCCTATCCCCTAAGTCCCTATCCTACCCTTCTATTCCTCCACCCCTTAACCAAATAATTTAGCCCTAACCTGTGCTATTAATGACATTGGAAATCACATCTTGTGGTTTTACATAATTGTGACTATAACCTTGTAGTTATGTAAAACCATAATTCCCTATCCATGATATTTTCATATCATGATTCATAACTTGCAGTATTGAAATACCACAATTATTTTATTACAGTATTCCAATATCATAGCTCATGATGGAATTATCACTACTCATGGTTATAATAATGCTACTAAGGTCATTACCCTTAGTCACAATATTACACATATGACATTTATAATCTAAAAATCCAAAAATAAATGCAAAAACTCAAAAAATTCATAGGGTAGGGGTTAGTTACATATCGGTGGTCTATCCTACTCAACTCTCTAGAACTCTCTGACCCTCTCACTGTGGTGTGAAGATCATGGGACATGTTATATGTTTTTAGCTCCAGTGCACTATTTCACCAAGGTAAAAGTCAAAATGAATCTTTTTCACCACTTTTGTCCTATTTAACCCCCTATTTTTACCCCTTATCACCCCTTTGAATGTTCATACCTACATTATCTCATCCAATCAATGCAATTTCACTCCTAAATCCATATATCTCATATATTATCTCATTTAATCACTAACTATCACCCATAAGTCATTTTGGGCATGACCTTCCATCCCCCCATCATCTAGCCCAATCTTGAGTCAGAACTACACTATCTTGAGGTATTGTAGGACTATGTAGGCAACACCTAGCCATAATTTTGTGCCCAAAGGTAACTCAACCACTATTAACCCCCACACCCCATCCTATCCTAGATGGCATCACTTGATCTCATTACATCAGTGTAAGCTATGCATATCCCATAAAGTGGCTTCTTATTGACAATCAACTCATCCAATTTCTAGTATAAGTTGTCAAGCCCTCCCTAACATGTGTCATTGCTATGAGAATTATCACTGTCTTATAGCCTATCTCATCTCTCTATTTCTCAAAAAATATTCCCATCTTAGAAATTCACATCTTAACAATCAATCTCCTTTCTGTAATTTGACCATTTATCTGTAACTTATCTCTTGAGACTAATCCACTTTATCCTATTGTATCTATACATGGGGCATCTCAATCATAGCTATATAAATATTAGGGGATCCCAACCCTATCTCATCATACTAGTCTAATCCTACCTTTGAGACCTTGTTCAAATGACAATCTAGGTCGATTCTCCTTGCATTCTCCCTTGAGGGGAATATAGACATCCTTCCTAACACCATTGTGTTGAAATTGTTAATCTAACTCAAAATGCACAATTTAGGCCAAAATCCCTAAAAGGTGCTAAATAATTCAAGATTGTCATATACAAATGTTGATTTAGGCTAATTTATCCCTAAATCAGGTAATGGATTTTATGTGATTATTAACTTTGATAAAATTAATTCTAGTTAAAATGATGAAAATGTATTTTGGTGCTCTAGATCAGTCTTTTTTTCTAATTCAAAAGTACACAACATGTGCATGTGTTATTTTATGTTGATAACATCCAAAATGGGATGATGGTCTATATGCAACTAACATCACCTTCTAATTTCTCTCCAGTCAAATTACAACCTAGTAATATGACTTTTTGACCATTTTGATTGATGAAGCACAACCGATTTCCATAAAATTGCTTAAAAATTAATTAATCTTAGGAAAATGAAACTAGATTATGAACTTAAGTAAGAATTCCATGGAAGTTATTGAATATTTATTTATTGGAAATTGATTCTTATTAAATGCATCAAGTGACATAATTTATGGGGTGGCATTTATAAGATATAAATGCAACACATATCAAGATTATGGCTTCCCATTCCTCTTTAATGTCCCTTCCTCCAAAATATTTATGAGGATATTTATGGATTAATTATGCAATATTAGATTAATTCATGGCCACACATCTTGATCTCAAGATCGATGGTCATGGTTAATCTTGATCAATTTGGAAAATCTATAAATAGGAGGGCCAAAACTACTTGGATTAAGCTTCATTATTATAAAATTATAATGCAATATTCTCTCTATAGGCCATTTGAGTGTAGTTTGATAATGCTTTATTTACAATAGGATAGATTTAAGATAGGCATAACATAGATTTTCATATCATGAGCCTAGTCTAGTTGGTGTTCTTAAGATGGTGGAGGATCTTGGCCTTTCATCTTGAGCACCAAATCAAGAGAAAATCTTGTTTTGAGTTATATTTGTGTGATGGGATAGTCTTGGTAAGGTAATTTGTGTTTGATTTCTTTCATTTGAGCTTAATTGTCATTACATACGTAGTTGAATGAGTTGGCCTAGCTTATTAGTTCTTTTTGCATTTTCTTGGTTTTCTTGACTAATACTTGATCTAACCATCTTTGTAATCCATCTATACATCTTGGCACATCTAGTGGGACCACACATCTAATTCAAGAACATAAGACACTTTGATAATATTATATTTATTAAGAAATCATTAAAAAACCTTAACAATCAATTTTTATCTTCATTTTCTTGTGTTTTTGACATTTTTTATTGATACACTGGTCACATAGTGATCGATGTTGTTATATGTAACTGGTATCAGCTAAGGCTAACTGACATCAATTAGGTTGTAGGAAAAAACATGTTTAAAAGTTGAATTTTTAAATCTTTATTCAAAGTTGTAGTTGTCAATTTGAGTTTATAAGTCTCTGTCTAAATATCTATTCACCTGATCCAGAAGTTTCTTTTGGAGATTTTATCCTAACCTAGGCTAACAATTTCTTTATGTAAATTTTTTTTTGTCTAAAAGTCCATAGGTGAATATTATTGATTATTTTTGAATGACATCAGTTATGTTTATGATCAACATTAGTCTTGATGTAATCAACATCAGTCACTATTGACTGACTTCAATTTATATGTGTTAAAAATAGAGAACCCGAGAGCAAGAATTCCAAACTTGTTTATTTGATTATCAATTATTATTCAAAGTAGGGGGAAACTCTCTAACCTTATAGGACTTGCATGGAAAAAAGATCAAAATTTGAAGCATGATTTAAGTCTTGAACCTTTCCTTTGGTGTTTAAAAGGAACTTGGATGGTTTTTTTAATTATTTTATGAAGTTTTTCAAAGTTTTTGCAAACTAAGGCTAAGGGGATAATAACTTAATTAAAGATTTAAATTCGATGCTTAAAAATAACATTCACTTAGGTTTCAATCTTTTCAAAAGTGTATTATTTTATGCAAATCACTTATTACTTGTTTGTTTATTGAGTAAGACAAAGAGTGCATGTATGCTCTCCCCTATCCCCTTTAGGGAACTTGGGTGACCAAAAGTGCCTTTTCATTGTGATTGTGACTTTATCCAAGGCATGGAAACGAGGTTGTCTAAGATCTTCCCAAAACCCATATGGTTTGGGTGATCTAAAAATAACCTCTAAAGCCTTTTCACTTATATCAGTTATTTTATGTATTTTGGCTTATGGAGGGGAGTTCATAACCTATTCATGAGTTTTTTAGGGAAGATTTGATGGATTCATATCCTAAAATTGTTTCAACCCCATTCCATGATGGGGTATATTAGGGTATGCATACTGTGAGAGCTAGGGGGTTGAGTGGCTAACATCACCTTTCATAATAAAAACCCGTGTTAGGTTTGGTTAATCAGGGGATTCCACTAGATAGTATAGAGATGGAATTGATATACAAAGGAATAAACCCTTGCATAGTAAGTTAATCAAGATTAACTTAATTGACATGTTACATCTTGAGTGTTAGCCACACTTGGGTCCATCTAGATGATCATAAATTTAAGTTTTAAAACAACCCCATTTTCCATGGAGTATTATTGATGCAGGGTGCATAAACTAAAGGTCCATGTTTTTGTAAAATATCTTGGGAGAAGGGGGTGTAAAATACCCTACCACTTCATATGATTTTATTTTTAGATTAATAATTAAAATCCTTATAAGAACACCTATATAGATGGATTTTAAAAATACAATGCAAGTTTATCAATTTAGGGCTTAAAATGATTTACTTAGTTATATTTTGGTTTTTTCCTTTGATTATGTGGTCTTGATTTAAGTATAAAAAATGTTTGTAAAAAACACATCATAACCAAACATATTTGTCCACCATTTTTTAAATAAGGAGGTGTTACGTTGGTCAAATCCAAATCATCTTTGCCTTGTTCAAAACCTCATCTTAAAACATTGTGTTTGTATTGTCTAAACAACATAGTTATGCTTCCCATTTGAATCTAAACCACTTTTCAAAATTTTTAAGTCCTTCATTGATCGTTCAAGTTCAAAATTGTAGCTTTCTAAGTTCTAGGTCAATGCGTTAATTATTTTTACCATTTTCACTTGACTTGAGTTAATTTGGGATCAATTTACCATTTCGATTGAAGGCCATTTATAAAATCATAATAATCATTTGATCATTATGAAATTAGGCCACTTTCATGTTGCTTATGATTTAATTTCTATAACACATTTTATTATATCTCCTATTACTTTGTGGTGGCATTGTGTTACACATTTGGTCTTAGTTTTATACTTAGGAATTCTTACATCTTTTCACATATTGAGTTTCTTAGTTCACATTGTCATCTTCATAATATAAAGGGATTTATTATAATTTTATAGTAACAACTATTAAAGAGTTTTCAGTGATGTCATGGAAGTGTTTAGGTGAGTGGATGAAGTGCCTTGATAGTCTAAGTGATAATGACAGTGTGCAATATCCTTGTCCTAGTATGCTTGGTTGATATTAAATTTTAGGATGGTTTGAGATGATTAGGGATGATTCTAATGAATTGAGCATGTGTAAGGCATCCTATCAGTGCTCAAGGTTTATTGAAGAACTTATGTGCATGAATGGAATTCACCTAGTTCTTCATTTTATTCATCTAGGCACAAATGGGTCTGTAGCAAAAAAAATTGAGGAGGCATTTTGATTTCATCATATCTCACACATGTGAGGGTTAAAATATCTAATAAATATATGGATAGATTCTCCTATGTGAGGAGTCACATGGCTCAAGTTTAATATCATGTGACTAAGCATAGCCAAAGTTACTAAGGTGCAAAGTTGGTCTCTTAGAAAAAGTGCACTAAGTTCCAACACTTAGTCAATTTGTAAAGGTGGATTTAATAGTCCATGTTTGATCACATCAAAGATCGATGATGTGAAATGAACTAAACTCAAATACATTATTTGTCTAAGTAAAAGAAAGAGCCGAGTAAGTAATTTGGTGATGGCATATCTCACACATGTGGATGTTTTAGGAAGAAATGGTCATATGGATTTGTTCAATATTTTTCCTACTTTATATGGTTCAAATTTGAGAACATGAAAGTGAGTGAGGTAAAAGATATGACTTTGAAAATTTGGCCTTCTAGGCAGATAGCAATGGTCCCAATACTTAGTCTATTTTGCATGATGTTAAAGATCAAGATTAGATAGAGATTCAAGGCTCATAGGTGATTATACAGTGAATATCTATGGTGCATATTAAGTCAAATGAGTCAAAATGTTTGTTGGTTAATTAATTTAAATATTGATCTCATTAAAAAAGGATCAATAGAGTGCATTTGCTTTAAGATGTCAAGAAGCATGAGATTATAAGAAGTGATCAATGTTTAACATCAAACAGAGGTAAGGATAAAGCTACTTATAAATATAAATGGCGAGAAAATGTTTTTACAAATATATATGAATGGTGTGTATTGAGCGAGATGATTTCAAAGTGTCTAATGTTTAACATAGATAAAAATCGAGCTATGTACAAGAGATCGATGGAGTGCATTAAGTCAAATAGTCAAGATTAAGATCCAATAATGAGTGATCAAAGGTAAAGGTCAAGATAATTTAAGGAAGATTGATGGTGCATGTTTAATCTGAGATGTGAGTACATGAGATGAGGACAAGGTGTTCAAAGTTTAACTATGACCATTGGGATTTGAATATTCAAATTTGCAAAGGAAAAACTAGTGCTTTGTATTTTGCTTATAAATTTTGATCTAGGATGAATTTATTAATGGAGTAAAAAGAAAAGTTGTAGAGAACTTCATGGAACATATAAATAACATAGTTAGAAGATATGAATATATGTACAAACAAAGATATTAATATCTAAAGTTTATTGTGTGTTTGACTATGTCCTGTAAGTGAGCTGAGAAGATTATTCGAGCTTTTTTTGATGTTGTTTCAACATCTCATGATGAGTTAGCTAATTAGGAGTCTTTTATACTTCATAAAGATGATATATGTGGTGTTTATATGTGTGATCAATCTATATTGAGTATGAACTATTGATTATAAGTTTTCTATGTGTTTATTCATGGTGTTCCTATGTATAAGACTAATGTTGAGTAAATTGAGCATAGGAAAATGTGAGAAAAATTGAATGTAATCATTTGAAGATGTTCAAGGGGAAATAAGGAGTGGAACCATGTATTTGAAAGTGGTCTTATGTTATTTTTTTCTTGATGAATTTATAAATGGGTGAATAGGTCTCCATGAGACCTATAAGAGCTACAAGGTCCTAATTGAAAGGTGTAGTTGCTTAAGGGTGACTCATAAATTCTATGACCAACCTAAAAAGATTATTTTGAGACATGTATTAATGTGAGATAAGACTTAAGGGTTAAATCAAGTCTAATGGCTGACCAAGAAGCTATTTATCATGAAGGATCTATATATAGAGAAACCAAAGGAGATGCTTTCTAGGCTTGTGTGAGAGGAGTGATCATTGAAACAAAGAAGAGAGGAGAGGTAGTGTACCCAATGGATGGGTTGATGAGTATAATAGATTAAGGATTGTGTGTATGACTTTTAGTTCATGTTTTTGATGTTAGAATAGTGTTCTTGCAGGTTGAGGATGAGTGAAGAGATCTAGAATGATCCAAAAGGATATTTTGGATGTCTGGAGAGTGATCAAAGGATAAATGGTGTCTGTGTGAGCTTGGTGGCTGATTTGAGAGACAGATCAGTGTGTGGACTATGTGAATGACCATCTAGTCATGTTGTTAATGTGGTAATAGAGTTATTATTAAGAAGTGAAGAGTGATAAAAAATGTGGCTTTAGATGCATTGAGTGTACAAAGATGAAGAGAGCTGATATACTTTGTATCTCCATCAGATTGGTAAGTAATCAGTAATATAGGAGATGTTTTATTCATAGATGTTGTGTTTATTTAATATCTAAGGGTTTATATCCTCCTTTCAAGGTGAAACTTGTTAATGTTCTAGTTGTTATGGTAGCTCAGCTAGATAGGTGTAGTAGCTACTTGTGGGATTGCAGTCTCACTAAAATAAGGGATGATAATTCCTTGATCATTTGTAGCTGGTATAAATTGATTATTGTTTTTATAAGATAATATTCCAATTGTAAGTTCTAGTGGATTTTCTCCCCCAAAAGAGTTTCCCACATATGTCATGTGTTATGTGCTTGATCTTGTATTTTCTCTTGTTCATTTCTATAAATGATGTGTATGTTCCATGAATGCTTGTGATAATTTATTAAGAGTTTGAAAATATTGAAATTAAAGTTGGATTATTTAGGCTAACCAATTCACACCCCTCTTAATGATTATACCTCCAATAATTGGTATCAGATTAGGGCCTTTAGTAAAGGCTTGATAGTTTGAAGGTGATCCAAAGTACAATATGAGTAGTCATCAAATGCAAGGAGGTTTATCTACTTAGAAAGACCTAATGTTTAATGGATCCAATTATGCTTTTTGGAGTGTAAATATGAGGACATACATTATGTCCCTAGGGTTTGATGTATGGAAATCTGTTATGGATGGTTATGTTGATCCTACTACTCCTCCATCTATTACTATAGACAAAAAGCTATTTGAGAATAATTCTAAGGTAATGAATGCCATTACTTGTGGTCTTACAAAGATTGAGTTCACCAAGGTAATCCATTTTAAGTTTGCTAAAGAGACATGGGAAAAATTGTAGATAATTTTGTTGGAAATATTGTCATTGATGTCAAATGTTTAGCATTATTGGTGATAAAGGCCCCATTACATTTAATGTTGTTTGTAATAAATATATCTTGGCTAATATGAGTTAATATTTATTTAATATTAATGAATATATTTTTGGTTGCATATGAGACAAAAGAAGGGCCCATGGAGAAGTCAAAGAGCCATGGGGTAAAGATAAAAAAAGGATGGGATGCATTTTCCCATGAAGAGTCATCTTGGGGAATACCAAGAGTCACCAAGTGAAGACAAAAGAGTAAGGGTGAAATTTCTCATGAAGGGACACTTTGAGGAATACGAAGAGTCACCAAAGATATGGACAAAAGTGGGAAGGACATTTTTGGTCATGAAGGGTCACCACATGACTTTTTAAACCCTTGAATATGAAGGGTCATCCAAGATTGGTGCCATTTTCCATGAGGATTGAAGAGTCATAAAGGGGAAAGGCCAAAGGTCATTTGGAAAGCTATAAATAAAGGCTTGAGTAGCCATTTGTAATATGATTGTGAGAGGTTGATTTGATATTGTAATATCTAGCTTAGAAGAGTAATTGTGAGAGATGAATATGATTTGTATTTGTTATATCTAGCTTAGAAGAGAAAAGGTGAGAGAGAGGAAGGAGATGTTGTATTGATCTATCATTTGTTGAGATAGCAACATTGAGAGATAGGTTTGTGGTATACATAAAGGGGTTGGTGCTCGGCAAAGGGGGTTATGAAGCTCCTGTGGGTTGGTGCTCATGAATAATAGCTGGGTTGGTGCTCGACAAAGGGGTTTAAAGCTTCTGTGGGTTGGTGCTCATGAATTGTAGCTAAGGTTGGTACTTGGCAAAGGGGTATGGTGCTCTTGTGGGTTTGTTCTCATGAATATACTTGAGATTATTCTCTGTGGTTTTTCACACATTGGGTTTCCACGTTATATCTAGTGTCTCTATCTTGTGTGATGTTTATTGTTTGAGTTTTATTACATATCTTGAATGTTTGATTAAGTCGAATTTGATTAAGGGAAATTTTTATAAGATATATAATATACTGATTCACCCCCCTCTCAGTATATTTTGTGATTAACATTTGGTATCAGAGTAGGTTCCTTCAGAAAGGGTTTAAAAGCTTGAAGGTAGATCAAGGAAAAACACAAGATGGCCAAGCAACTAAAGAAGGAGAATCAAGAATTGAAATCTGTGGTTGAAGCTCTTAAGGAATAGGTGTGTATCTTGGATTCTAAGTTGGTTATAGAAGTAAAAGAAAATAAGATATTTATTCAGGATCTTAAGAATTAGTTAGAGGTTACAACTTTAATTTTAACATCAAAAGAAGAAGAGTGTAATCAGTTGAAGGTTGAGTTAGGCTCTTTAAAGGATAATCATGAGAAGCTTATAATCAAGGTTTAGAAGATCATGAAATATCAGTCTAAGGAAAGAAGGATGCAGGTTTTGAAGGCAAACTAAAGAAGCCAATCAGGCAGCCCAATGCTTTCAAGTTTTCAAATTCTTTTCATGGCCATTGTTTTGTTTGTCATCATGTTGGTCATAAGGCAAGAGATTGTATGAGAAGAAGCAATCAATCAATGGGACATCTCAGTCACATTAAAGAGGAAGGTATGAGAAATATTGTTTTCTTTTGTTGTCATGAGGTTGGACATATTGCTAAATTTTGTCAAAATAAAGTAAAGAGATATTCAAAGTATGTCAAAGGTTACAGAGCCCCTAAAAGATATGAGAAGAGTCAAATTAAGGTTTGGAGACCTAAAATACTAAAGGTTGATCAGGTTGAGTTTAAGAATGAAAATGAATTACTTGCTATAGTAGATAAAGAATCAGATAAGAAGGATTATGCAGAATCTCTTGTTACATTTGAGCATGAGCTTTGTCAAGATAAGATAGTTGCAAAAGTTGAGAAAAATAAAAATATCATAAATGATAAGGTTAGTAAGTCAAAAAGGTTAGACATGCTTAAACAGATTCTAAAAGAAAAACACAAGAAGATTAGGGAAGAAATAGAGGAGATGTGGGAATCTCCTGAGATTTATTTCTAGAACCCTATTGTGTGGGGTGTCTCTTCTAGGCTTCAAGGAGACACTTTTAAGAAAATTGAAGCATGGCGGATGCTTTCTGGGGCTTGGCTATGTTGCATGATAGGAAGGTGAGTTGGCAGATTATTTTGTATATCTTTTTAGGGAATAGATTTTTGAAGGAAATTTTTGCATCAGTATTATGGTTTGAGGCTATTAGAATGATTCTTACATATGCAGTGTTTTAAATGATTATGGTCATAAGAAATTAAAATGTTGAAAAAGAGCTAATAGTTTTATAAAGAAGGAAAAGAATACTCATGCAGATTTAATGAAGAAGGATCAGAGTTTCAAAGTTCCATTCATCAGGAAGAAGGTTCAGACATGTTCATGGCAGAAGAAATAACTTGAAGATTCTATGTTGGTGCAAATAGCTTTGCATGTAAGAAATAAAGATCAGCCATGGTTCGTTGATAGTGGATGGTCAAGGCATATGTCAGGAGATAAGAGTAAAGAAGATCAACGGTGGCATAGTGAAATTCAAAGATAAAACCACTGCCAAGATAGCCAGAAAAGGTATTTTAAGTTTGGATATTAGTAGAGCCAAAGCTAAGAATGTTTTGTAAGCATAATCTATTGAGTGTAAGTCAAATAAGTGACCAAGAATACACCTTAAGGTTTCATGTGGAAGGTTTTGAGATTAGAAGGAAATATTCAAATGAGTTGATTGTAGATGCTCAAAGGACAGGGAATAATGTATATGTTTTATCAGATATCTTCTCAAAGGCACGATCAAAGGATACATTCAAAGATCAGTGAGAGGAGTTGGGAGTAATTTGTATTACTTCTTGCCATTGATGTTCAGCATCAAGCGAGGGGGAGCTAAGTGTTAGCTCTAGGTAGGCCCTTTGCCATTGATGTCAAAGGGGGAGAATAACAGGTATAGGTACAGGTGCAAAAAATAGGTATAGGGAATAGGTATAGGTTGTTATAGTAAGGGGGAGTTATTGTATGTTTTCAGATGATAGGATGTGGCAGTTTTAGGATTGAGGTTGCCATCAATGACAAAGGGGGATATTTTTGGAAATATTGTCATTGATGTCAAAGGTTTAGCATTATTGGTGATAAAGGCCCCATTACATTTAATGTTGTTTGTAATAAATATATCTTGGCTAATATGAATTAATATTTATTTAATATTAACTCATATATTTTTGGTTGCATATGAGATAAAAGAAGGGCCCATGGAGAAGTCGAAGAGCCATGGGGTAAAGACAAAAGAAGGATGAGATGAATTTTCCCATGAAGAGTCATCTTGGGGAATACCAAGAGTCACCAAGTGAAGATAAAAGAGTAAGGGCACAATTTCTCATGAAGAGACACTTTGAGGAATACAAAGAGTCACCAATGATAAGGATAAAAGTGGGAAGGACATTTTTGGTCATGAAGGGTCACCACATGACTTTTCAAAGGCTTGAATATGAAGGGTCATCCAAGATTGGTGCCATTTTCCATGAGGATTGAAGGGTCACAAAAGGGGAAGGCCAAAGGTCATTTGGAAAGCTATAAATAAAGGCTTGAGTAGCCATTTTTAATATGAGTGTGAGAGGTTGATTTGATATTGTAATATCTAGCTTACAAGAGCAATTGTGAGAGATGAATATGATTTGTATTTGTTATATCTAGCTTAGAAGAGCAAAGATGAGAGAGAGGAAGGAGATGTTGTTTTGATATATCATTTGTTGAGATAACAACATTGAGAGATAGGTGTGTGGTATACACAAAGGGGTTGGTGCTCCTATGGGTTGGTGCTTGACAAAGGGGTTTGAAGCTCCTATGGGTTGGTGCTCGTGAATATTAGCTAGGTTGGTGCTCGGCAAAGGGGTTTGAAGCTCCTGTGGGTTGGTGCTCATGAATTATAGCTGAGGTTGGTACTCAGCAAAGGGGTATGGTGTTCTCATGAATATACTTGAGATTATTCTCCATGGTTTTTCCCACATTGTGTTTCCACGTTATATCTGTTGTCTCTCTCTATCTTGTGTGATGTTTATTGTTTGAGTTTTATTGCATATCTTGAATGTTTGATTAAGTGGAATTTGGTTAAGGGAAAGTTTTATAAGATATATAATATACTGATTCACCCCCCCTCTCAATATATTCCATGATTAACAAATTTATTAAGGATATTCAAAGGCTAAGATTGAAAAGTTGTAGACTCACAAAAGATAATTTGAGAGTCTTAAAATGAAAGAGGAAGGTTCTATGAAATCCTTTCTGTAGAGATTTGATGAGACTGTGAATATCATCAAAGGTCTTGGAGAGAACCTTGAAGAGACTACTATAGTTTAAAATGTATTAAGGTCTCTATCTCTCAAGTTTAATCCATAAGTATTTACTATAGAAGAAAGTCATGATCTTACTCAGTTGAAGATAGATCAATTGCATGCCACCCTTACTGCCTATGAGATGAGAGTAAATGATGATATACCACCAAAGAAGGAAGTATCATTCAAGCTATAAGTAAATCCAAAGAAGAATTTCCAAGGTAATAAACCCAAATAAGATGAGATATTTGACATTAATGAGGATGAACTAATTACTTTGATTACTAGGAAATTGAAAACAGGATCATGGATGTATAAGAGTAAAGTACCCTGCAAATGTTTCAACTATGGAGAGATAGGAATTTTTTCTCATAAGTGCTCTCATAAGCATGATAATAATGATGATGAAGAGCATGGTGAAAGCCAAGATGAAGATAATAAGACATACTAGAAGAAATAATTTTTAAACTATAACAACAAGAAGAAGTCCTTCAATAATAAAAAGAGTTTCTACATCGAAGAATATTGAAGATTAGTAAATGAGAGTGAAGATAGTGACTCAAAGTATGATCATGAAAATGATGGTCCTATTGAAGATGAATCCCTACTCATGGATGAGGAAGGAAGTTACTCATATCAAAAGGAGTATAGTTGGAGTGATTTAGATGTTGATAGAGATGAGGTGGACTACGAGACTGAATCGATGAATGTCCATAAAGAACTGAAGATTGAGAAGAAGATTAACAAGAAGATGAAGTCTCAAATAAATGACTATTAGGATGAATTTGGTGTGTATGAAGAAATAAATAATGAAGATACCAAGGAACATGAATATATGGTTAAGCATCTCAATTATCAATTGGAAATTGTGTCTACAAGCTTGAAAATCAATGAAGATGAATGTTCAAGGTATGTAATTGAGAATGAGTCATTGAAATCTGATTTAGAGAAGACATCTAGTAAGGTGAAACCATTTGTGATTTTTGAAAAGATCTCAAGTGATATAGATAATATTTTGAGTGCTCAAAAGCATGCTAGTGATAAAATCATTCTTGGATATGAAGAAGAACAAAAATTGTAACTCAAAATAAGATGAAGACTAATGTCAAGAAGGACAATCATACTTTGAAGACAAATCAATAGAAAAGGAATGAAGGTGATGGAAAAATGAAGACAAATCAAAACAGATATCCAAATGCCATGAGGTATGCAGGTTATAGTGGTTACTATTACACATGTAATCAATTTGGGCCTAAAGATATAGAATGCAAAAGACCTATTAGAAATGAGTTTACATGGAACTATGATTGGGTTCATTAGTTAAAGGTGTGAAAAAAGTTAAGTGCTTCAACTATCTTGATGTAAAATACTTTTCAAACCATTGTATACACAAGGTTAGACAAGGTGAGTCCTCTTCAAAAAGAGGAGGTTGTTTCATTTGTCATGACATAGGACACATTAAAAGTTTCTATCCAAACAAGGTAATACAAACTATGTTACCATCAATGAGTATTGTTTTCTACAACTGTTAGAAGATTGGACACATTGATAGGTTTTGAAAGCAAAGGCCATTAAGTCAAAATAAGTTTAATCAGGCTCTTAGAGTATAAGGAAGAAGACAAGTTAACTCATGGAAATCAAAGGTGGTAAGTGTGAGTCATGATGAGCTTGTAGGTCAAGTAATCTATTTGCTATGGTGAAAAATGATTCAAAATTTAAAGAGTGCCAAGGGATCCCATTATCTTCTCATATTATGAATGAAGAGACCAAGTTCAAAAAGAAGACCAAGGTACTGGTTGAGGCTAGTTTTGAGATGTGTATGGATGCAAATGAACATCCTACCATTGCTGAGCATGTATCATGTAAAGAACATCAATTTTTAGTGCTTAATGATGAGATTCCTAACTACAAGGTGGATTGTTTAGATGAAAAGGTATGTCATGAATCTATGTTATCTCCATGTATTATCAATTCAATCCTATAAGAAAATGAAAATATTGTAGTGGATGAGTAAGTTACTTCTCTTAAGCCTAAAAAGAAGAAGAAGAACTATAAGTATCAAATGACTAAGGAGGAGAAGGAATATGAAGAGTTGTGGGAAATTATTGGTTTCACATTGTTCTAAGACATTGTGAAGTAGGGTGTCTCTGGCTATGCTTCTTAGGAGACATATTTCTTGTATAAAAGAAATTTTATGTGCTCATGATCATAATTCCAATTAAGTAAGGTCATTGGTTAAGGGGGAGAAATAATTTCATGATATTATTATAGATATTTGTGAAGGAGATATAGTATATAGTCAAAATGGGGGTTTTTAGGTGGCTTAATGAGATTTCTGGAGTGTCAAGAAGAATTTGGTGCTTAGAAAGGTCTATGCACTTCTTTATGATGTGTTCTAGGTCAAATCCATGGTATAGAAATCTTAGTTTCCCAAAGGTGTGAAGGCTCAAATCTTGTTGTAGAAGTGTGTGATGGTAGTCTCCAGGTGTGCAAAAAGTTTAAGAGGTGGGCATTGACTAGAAGGAGGTTTGTTGACACTATTTGTTTTAAGATTCTAGGGTTTTGGGATATGCTATAAAATTTGTTTGACTTATTATTTTAATTATGAGGCTTTTTAAAAGTTTGAATGGGTAAAGTGGGTTGTCAAATAAAGCTTCACATAGATATGAAGGTTTGTGGTTTTCAATTTATTCATGTTTTTGTCAAGATGGAGGCCTAATTGGCTAGTAAGTTTGTGAAGGAAGTATGTTACAGAGGATGAGATAAGTGATGAAAATTGGTGTGATTGAGGGAGAATATGAGATTGATATAGATATGAATTTTTAAGTCTTGAATATGTGTCTACTAAAATTTTTGGGCTCTACAAGTTCTAGGTAGGGCTACAAGGAGACTAGATAGGGCTAGTGTGAAGAAGAGTGATATTTTATCAATTTATCTAAAAGAGAAAGGCATGAGTTTTTTAAGGTGAGTTATTATGTTGATTTAGATCATGTATTATATTTATTTAGTGGAATTAATTTTTTTTGGTAGTTATTGAGGTGGCTTGAGAGAGAAGGCTAGTAAGCTAGTGTGGTGGTTCTTTATGGTGTGTGAAGATCTGAACATGATCAAGAGGTGAAATGGCTCAAAAATCTTAGGGGGAGTCCCTATAAGATGTTTCTTGGTGAGTTACATCATATTTAAATATTTTTTTGTGTTCTTTCATCATTGGTTACAATGTTTGGTCGAAGAGAGTGTGTAGGCATGTAGCAAGAGGAAGTTTTCAAGGCAAGAAAATGTAGGCTCAACATAAGGGGTAGTTTGGATTATCTTTCCAAGATGGTATTATCCTATTTGTATTATTTTTAGGTCCTCAAGATTATTTGGTGGCCACTTTGTCATTATGTAAAAGGGGGAGAAAGTTCCTCTTTTGAGAGTGCTTGAAAAGAGAGAAAGAAGGTGAGCTATATATTATTTATGATGGGTGTTGAGATCAATGAAAAAGGGCGAGATTATTTGAGTTTTCAATAATGTCATGGTGATGTCATGGATGTGTCTAGGTGAGTGGATGAAGTGCCTTGATATTTTAAGTGACAATGACAAAGTGTGCAATATGTTTATGGTAATATGCTTGAAGTATGCTTGGTTGATCTTCAGTTTTAGCATGGTTTTAGATGATTAGGGATGAGTATAAAGTATTGATCATGTGAAATGGGTCCTATTAGTGGTCAAGGATGATTAGAGAGATTGTGTGCATGAGTGTAATTCACCCAGTTCTTTATTTTGTTTATCTAGGCATAAATGGGTATGTAGTATAAAAATCTGAGGCATTTTGATGTCATCATATCTCACACTTGTGAGGGTTCTGAGAGTATATCAATGTGTTTATGGATTATCATATGTGAAGAGATCACATGATTCAAGTTTTAGATCATGAAACTAAGCACAACTAAAGTTACTAAGGTACAAAGTTGGTCCCTCTAATTAAAGTGCACAAAGTTCTAACACTTAGTCAATTTGCAAAGACATATATAAAGATCCATGTTTCATCGCATTGAATATATATGATGTGAAATGAATATGAGCTTAGATACATTATTTGTCTAAATATAAAAAAGAGATGAGTAAGAAGTTTGGTGATGGCATATCTTACACACATGGATGTTTTAGGAAGAAATAGTTATATGGGTTTGTTTATTATTTTACCTAGTTTATATGGTTCAAATTTGAGAACATGTGAGTGAGTGGGGTAAAATATATGACTATGCAAAGTTGGCCTTCTACGTAGATAGCAACAGTCCCCATACTTAGTCTATTTTACATGATGTTAAATATCATGACCAGATGGAGATCTAATGGCTCACAAGTGATCATACAATGAAGATCTATGGTGCATGTTGAGTTAAATAAGTCAAAGTGTTCATTAGTTAATTAAATTAAAGATTGAGCTCCTTATAAAAGGATCAACAAAGTGCATTTGCTCTAAGATGTTAAGAAGTAGTGAGATGACAAGAAGTGATCAATGTTTAACATTAAATAGAGGTAAAGATCGAGCTACTTATAAAGATCAACAATGAGGAGATGTTCTTACAAATATAGATCAATGGTACATATTGAGTGAGATGATTTCAAAGTGTCAAATGTTTAAAATAGACAAAGACCGAGTTACGCACATGAGATCAATGGAGCACATTAAGTTAAATAGTTAAGATGAAGATCCAATAATGAGCGATAAAAGGTAAAGGTAAATCTACTTCAAGGAAGATCAATGGTGCATGTTTAATTTAAGACATAAGGACATAAGATGAGAACACGGTGTTTGAAGTTTAACTGCGATCATTGGGATTTGAATATTTGAATTTTCAATGGAAAATCTAGTGCTTTATATTTATCTTATAACTTTTGATCTAGGACAAATTTATTTATTGAGTAAAAATAAAAGTTGTAGAGGCCTCCATGAAAAATCTAAAAAACCTAGTTATAAGATATAGATATATGTAAAATCAAATATATTAAGCTCCAAAGTTGATTGTGTGTTTTACTATGTCTTACAAGTGACCCAAGAATATTGTATGATCATGTTTTGATGTTGTTTCAACATCTCATGATGGATCAGCTATTAGGGAGAGTTTTAGACTGCATGAGGATGATCTATGTTATATTTAGAGGTGTGATAAATCTATCTTGAGTATGAACAATTTCTAAGAAGTTGTCTATGTGTTCATTAATGGTGTTCCTATGCACAAGGTTACTATGTGAGTACATTGAGCATACATAAAGGTGAACAAAGATGACTGTAATAATTTGAAGTTATTAAAGGGGACATAAGGAGTGGAACCATGTATTTGAAAGTGTTACTATGTTCTTATTTTGCTTTATTAAATGCTAAATGGGTGAGTAGGTCTCCATGAGACCTATAAAAGCTACAAGGTCATAATTGAAAGGTGTAGCTACTTAAGGGTAACCTACAAAGATTATTTTGAGATATGTCTTAATGTGAGAGAAGCCTTAAGGGTTAAGGCAAGTCTAGTGGTAGACCAATAATATGTTTATCATGAAGGATACATATAGACAAACCAAAGGAGATGGTTTCTAGGCTTGTATGAGAGGAGTGAGCATTGAAGGGAATAAGAGAGGAGAGGTAGTGTTCTTAGTGGATGGGTTGATGAGTAGAGAAGATTGGGGATTGTGTGTATGATCTATAGGTCATGTTTTTGATGTTATAATGGTGATCTTATAGGTTGATGATGAGTGAAGATGTCTATAGTGATCCAAAAGGATGTTTTGGATGTCTTAAGAGTGATCGAAGGATAGATGGTATCTGTGTGGGCTTGATGGTTGATTTGATAGATAGATCAAAGTGTGGACTATGTGAATGACCATCTAGTCATGTTGTTAATGTGGTGATATTTTTTTGCTGAGAAGTGAAGAGTGACCTAAAAGGTCGATTTGGATGCATTGAGTATGAAGAGTTGAAGAGAGATAATATACTTTGTATCTCCATTAGATTGGTAAGAAATAATTTTTTTAGGAGATGTTATATTCATAGGTGTTGCTATGGATACACAAAATATAGGGGGTTGTAACATCCTTACAAGGTAAAAATTGATAAAGGTCTAGTTGTTGTGGTAGATCAACTAGATAGGTGTAGTAGCTACTTGTGGGATTATAGTCTCACTAAAATAAGGGATGGTAGTTCCTTGATTAGTTGTAGTTGGTCTAAATTAGTTCTTATTATTATAGTATAGTAGTCCAATTTCATGTTCAAGTGAGTTTTATTCCCAAGAGGGTTTCCCACATATGTCGTGTGTTATGTGCTTTATCTTGCATTATTTATCTTGTTCATTACTATGAATGATGTGTATGCTTAATGAATTCTTGTGATAATTGATTAAGAGTTTTAAAGTATTGAAATTGAAGTTAGATTATATGGGCTCACTTATTCACCCCCCCTCTTAGTGATTGTACCTCTAACAACAACTTGTTGAAGTTGAATTAGATTTCATGGTATTACCGTATCTCTCAACCTATGTTTAGTGTAATAGTTAAAATTTAGGTCTTTGAGTTATCATACCCTCTTCCAAATTATATGATTCAAACCCTACCTAAGGTTGAGTAACTTTATGAACACATTATTATAATTATGTGGTACTACACCACCTCTTTTTTATTATAGTCTCTTTTATGATTTATCATTTGTTTATAAAAGATCAAAACCCATACCTTATTTAAATATTAGTAAAAACATTTTCCAATTCTTTCCAGACATAGAGAACAAATATTTTAGACATGACTCAAAGGTACACTCATAGTGGGGTATTTTATGAACCTAACTATGAGGGAGAATATTGTTATGATGGGCATGAGCACCTCATCATGTTTGAGGATGTCACCATATTTGGGCCTATTTATTAAAAACTAATCCAAGCCATGCCAATTTATGCATGTCATACCTATCCTTCCCCTTTGATTTGTGCACTATGATCAAAGGTTACTATTTTAGGATATCTTCCTTCAATTTGTGTACTACACTCAAAGGTTACCATTCTAGGTTATCCCCTTCAACTTGTGCAAGCACTCAAGCTCCACAACATGTGGAGGTTACCATTATAGGTTATTCTCCTTCAGCTTGTGCAAGCAATCAACCTATAAAACATGCAAAGATTACCACTTAAGACCCACTCCTTTGGTTTTCATGAGAAAACAAACTACACAGCGTCTAATCATGACCATTCTAAGCCCATCACATGTATTTATTGAACCTATTGTTAAATAATGTGCATTTGATGAACCATATCTTATTGATCCCTTCTTTAATAGTCTAATTTTTAGAGATCCCTTTATTGAACTCTTAGCCAATTTTCACACCCAATTTTGCATCTTTCTTTTTGTCTAAGTGCAACATTATTAATTGGTTTATCTCCACAAAAAATACCAAGTGTTATTTCCTTTATAAGCATTTGTTCAGTCTTTTGTAAGTTTTATTTTGGTCTTTTTTACTCAAGTGTTAATTATTTTGGCGAGGTTTTGATTTAGGTTTTTTGTTCAAGTCTCAAAGGAATTGTTTCAGACTTTTTGTCCTAACAAAAAATCTAAAGGAATTGGTCCTTTTCAAGCTTTTCAAAGGGTCACCTTCAAAATTTTGAAGGGTCTTTTCCCATGAAAGTGTCCTTTGCAAAAATTTTGAAGGGCACATTTTAAGATTTCTAAAAGGCATCTTCAAGATTTCTAAAGGAAAAGTGTCCTTTGAAACTTATTTGAAGGGTTTGTTCTTTCAAAGAATTGGTCTATTTAAATATTTTTTGAAGGCTTACTAACAATCTTTTTGAAAGGTCTTTTCCTCATAAAAGTGTCCTAAACAGGCTTTTTGAGGGGACACTTAAAAAATTGCCAAAGGGTTTTTTCTCTTTCGAAGGGTACATTTCATGTTTTTTAAAGGTACATTGCAAGATTTTTGAAAGAAATGTCCCTTGCAACTTTACCAAAGGAAATCAGCTCTTTCAACTTTTTTGAAGGAATTGTTTTAGATATTTTGTCCAAAATAATCTTTCTGAAAGGAATTATTTCTCATGCAAGTGCCCTTCAAAAAGTCCAAAAGGTCATTTGAAAAAATCTTGAAGGGACACTTTAAAGAAGCTTGAAGAGTATTTTTATTTTTTGAAGGTTACATTTCAGGTCTTCAAAAGGGTATATTGGAAGATTTTTGAAAGAAATTTCCCTTGCAAATTTTCAAAGGGACATTTCAAGAATGCTGAAGGGCATGCTTAGGATTTTGAAAAGGCAAAATGAAAATGCTGAAGGGTTATTCTTAGAAAAAGTATCCTTCACAAAAAGTTTGAAAGGACACTTTCAAAAAGTTCAAAAAAAGAAACACTAGCAAATAGGCCAAAAAGAGAAAAGGTCTGAGAGGTTAATTATTTTAGAGAAAAGGGCCCATGAGAAGATTATTTAGGAAAATACCAAAGTAAAGGTTTGAGAAAAAACCTCGAAGGAATGAACCTAGTAGAGTGATAGTTATATGGACATCAACTTCAAGGTGATGAGCTAGCCATTAGCATTTTAAATAGTGGGTCTTAGGTAGATCAATAGTCTTCATTCAAATGCTTAAGGATCCAAGGGCTCACATTATTCATCCATCAAATCAGATTAGAGTGTTCATTTCACCATTGATCAGGTCATGATTCAAGTCATTTTTTTATGGCCAATCAAAGGAACAATTGGCTGTACACATAGACTCCAAGTGATGCCTCTCTAAGGCCAACAAAATGAAAGTGACTCTTCCCTACACCATTTCACATCTCAGTAAGCTAGTGAGAAGCTATTAACATCAAGATAAATATACAAGTGGAATCTCATTCACATAATTTATTGATGCTATTACTCAACTTGAAAATATCTTGTTTCTGCTAGTGCAACCATTAGGGAAGCATCTTTGAGAGAGCAAACTAGCTGTGTAACCACTTGAGGTGACATGGATCAATCAAATGGCCCAAAGGAACATTATTTGAAAATATGGTTATAGCTAAAGATGGAGACTCCTAATAGATTGATTCCTCCTTTTGGCACCAAAGGATTTCTCCTCTCAGTTCCTTTTTGCTATAAATACAACCCTTAGGCTAGTGTAAAAATAACCACATAGTGTATGGATAAGCCCTACTCGATTGATGTCACATTTTGCCTTTAAGCATTAAGTACAAGTCTATTTCTTTCAAGTTATCTAAATAATTATCTAGGTGTGTAAGAGATGTATAGTGATAATAAGTGATGATTTTCCATCTTTCTATCCTTATCCTTCATGCCTAAGCAAAAGTTCTTAGTCTAACAGGTCATATAGAGTATGTTCAACTGTGTTGAATTACTATAAGTGTATAATTGTTCTTGGAATGTGAAAATTTTAGATTTTAGTTCATTTTCTTTGTCATTTTACACATCTCACCTTTGTACTAAAATACTTGTGTTAGAACCCCTTAAAGTTTGAAAATGGTCTGTGTATTTTTCTATAATGTGCGTTAGGATATGACATTCACATGGAAGATAATCTCGGTGCATCACCAATATTAGAGTAGGTTTCATTTTATGCAATTTATAACTCTTTTCCTTTAGATCAAACTGGTTTAGATAGAGGTTGTTTTGTAGAGATACATTTAAGGAACTAGCCCTTTAAATCTAGAGGTTCATTCCCTCTATAACCATACCCACCTACCTAGAAATGTTTCAACATTACCCAAATTTGGAAGAGGATTGAAGACTCTCTTATAGGGTGAAAGATTTGGAGATAACAATTTTGGCATTCTTGGTGGGAAAAATTATTTACATGTCAAGGTGAATGTTGGTCTTGACATACCTAAGGTTGTAGAAATATTCTAAATCCAACATTTGCTGACTCCAAAAATTGAGAATCTCTAGTTGTAGATCGAGTTTCCCACATTATAATTCATGGTCCTCACTAGATCATCTAGGATTTTTGACCAAGCCCCTTTAGCTAAATCTCTTCTTGAAGAACAACACCCTAAACCATTCCTAACACTTAGAGATCCTAGACAAGGAGGTTTTGAAGAAGAAGTTGAATAGATAGGAGATCAAAAGGAAAAAAGAGAAATGGATAGGAAAAAACCTTTCTCAGTCTTTAATACCCAAAATACAATTAACCTCTTTTCATATGACCCTATTCCTCCCAATGCTACTAAGAGTTTCACTATTTTTAGTAGAGAGGCTCTTATTACCCCATCTAAGCATATTAGGGACATCTCAAATTTATGTAACTTCCATAATATAACCTGAGCCAAAATAGACATTAGATTGCTTGCCATATCTCTAAGAGGTAAGGCACTTGATTGATATAGGACTTTGGAAGGTGGTTGCATTACAATTTGGGATGCATTTGAGGAATTGTTGGTAACTAGATTTGAGAATAAGAGTGACCATACTTCATTGATCTATTAGTTGAATGTGATAAAGAGAGGTCCTAACAAATCCATGAGAGATTTTAATGAAAGATTTAAAAGGACATGGCATAGGTTTCCACCTATCATGAGACCTCCTCTGAGTTTTGTGTTCTCCACTTATCTCAAGGGTATTGGTACTGATGTGGTAGTGATGTTATAGTCAATGGGAGCATTCACTCTACTAGATACATATGAGATAGCTATTAAAGCTGAGAATAACTTAACATAGGCTAGAAAGCTACCTCCAAGCGTTTCCATGCCTTTGCTATCTCATATTTTAGTTGAAGCTCCAAGCGTAGCACAAGTTCTAAATGCTAATGTCAAGCCAAGAGCCTTTCCAAAAAATGTGGATAATGCTATGGACAAAGATGATGAGATCTAGTCATTACGAGTTCATCTCAAGCAAGCTCAATTTTAGGCAAATGCTTCACCTAACCCTCAATACTATCCTTAACAAGGCAATAAAGCTCCACCCTAATACAACTACCAAGGAAGATGATAAGGTCAACAAGGTTTCAATATGTACCCCAATGCCTATAATCCTAATTCTACTCCTTCCATGATGGTTGTTGTTCCAATGCATGCCAACTTGGTCCAAGGGGAGGATCATTTGGACTAATAGGGATAACCTCAAGGTCGATTTATGCATGATGGTGGATAACATGGCCAAGATTTGGTGGAACAAAAAGAATCTAGTCCTTACATGGCATCAGAAGAATTAAATCTCATGCAAAGGGATATTCATGGAGAAGGTATCAGCCAGATTGTAGGTATGATGAACTTTCAAGTGAAGGATGATTATGTGTTGAATCAAATCACATCAATTTTAGCCAACACAAGTGCAAAAAAAAAGCTCTAGGAGATGTTACAAGCATACATGTGACTCCAAGTGATGCCTTTCCAAGGCCATAAAGTGTGAATCTTAGTGTAATACCTATTACCAATCATGCTCCTCAATAAAGTTAGAATACAAGTAGGGTTGTTAGGTTCAGACTCCCTCACTACCTTCAAGAATAAAAGAAAAGGTGAATACTTCCCCTCTAAAAATTGTTTATTTTTTGAAGAATACCAAGACAAACATATCTCCCTCATTACCTTCAAGAATTTAAGAAAAGGTGAATACTTCCCCTCTAAAAATTGTTGATTCTTTGAAGAATACCAAGACAAAGTGTGAATCCTAGTGAAATACCTACTACCAGTCATGTTCCTCAATAAAATTAGAATGCAGGTAGGGTTTTTAGGTTTAGACTCCCTCACTACCTTCAAAAATACAAGAAAAGGTGAATACTTGCCCTCTTAAAATTGTTGATTCTTTGAAGAATACCAAGACAAACATATCTCTTTAGGAAGTCTTGCATATGCTTGGTCAAAAGGAGCTCTTATAAGAATAAATTAAAAATGTTCATGTATCCCCTCAAACATCAAAACACAATAGTGTAACCCTTACAATTATCCAAGTCATGTCTTAGAGCCATCCACCAAATATAAAAAATCTTCCATCCTTTTACCTCACACTCATTGTGGGAGACAAGTTGGTTCACAATTGTATTATTGATAATGGAGCTAGTACCACTATCATGCCTAAGGTGGTGGCTGATAAGTTGGGATTGAAGTATGAACCACATAGTAAAGGTGTGTTGTAGCTTGATGGGACTCCAAGAAAGACAATGGGATTGGTCATAGGTTTGAAAGTCTTTTTACATGATTTCCTAAGTTTCCCCATTTTACAAGATGTTATGGTGGTGGACCTTCCAACTCATTTTGCTATTTACATGTCAAGGGACTTCATAGCTAAGATAGGAGGATACCTTTCTATTGATTGGTATTTTCTAGCTTTTAAAACAAGATATGGAACCAAGGTGACTATAAAGTCTCAACCCTTAGCATGGTTTCATATTGAGCCATATATGGAGACAAGTTCAAATCATAATTTTCTAATTAGTAAAGAAGAAGAAGGTGTTATGGATGGTGAAACATCCTCCTATCTTGAAGGTATTTTTTATATTTTGCTTGATAAGTAAAACACTAAAACACATGGAATTGATCCATATACATTCATAAAAGAGACTAATTTGAGAGTTTATTATATGCATGAAAAAGATGTTTCAATCCCTTCACTCACTATTAAAGACCATGAACTTGAAGGAATATGGGAAATATTTTTTGATGGCTCAAGAAGCAAAGTAGGTGCATGAGCTAGAATTATGTTATTTTATCCATAAAAGAATCAATACTACTCCTCATATATATTCTACTTCAGTTGCACATGCAATGTGGTAGAATATGAAGGCCTAGTTCACGGCCTCTAATGGGTAAAGAAGAGAGGGATCAAGAATTTGAAGGTTTATGGGGATAGTGAATTGGTCATCCACCAAGTGAGAAATCAAGCTAAATCCAAGAATCCATTGCTTAAGTCCTACAAGAATAGGGTATGGGACCTACTTGAATAATTTTATGCCTTCAACTTACAACCCATACCAAGGGATTTGAATAAACATGTTGATAGATTGAGTACGATAAGAGCATAACTTAATGTAGTTGCTAATGTAGGAAAGGAGAAAGATTAGTCCCATATCAAGGTCATTGTGAGGCCTTATATTCAAAATAATTAAGTGTCATGGCAAGTGTTTGAAAGTAATGAACACATTGCACACTTATTATAAAATGAGGCATGATTATCCTCAAGGAACCAAAAGAGATTGCATGATCAATATGAATAACAAGTTATTCAATTGAAGATAAACAATATTCCTAGGGGGATTATTAATTTGGAGAGTGTTTTCAATGAAGATGATCAAAAGAAAAAAGAAAGAGTGATCATGTCAACAAAAGAAGAGAAATATGAGAGAGTCATGATTTACAAAGACAAGCCCCTAAAAATTGGTAAGGTATGCTCTCTATCTAAGAGGCAGGAATTTATTGAATTATGCAAAGAGTTACATGACATATTTGCTTGGGAATATAAAGGTTTGAAAGGTTTTGATCCAAGTATAGATCATCACACCATTGAGTTAGAACTTGGAGCCAAACTAGTCAGGAAAAAATAGAGGCCTATTAATCCAAAGATAGAGGAACTCATGAAGAAAGAGATGACCAAGTTGATTGGGCCTAGGATTATCTTTCCTATCAAACACTCAACTTGGGTGGCTAATCTTGTACCTATCTAAAAGACAAATGGAGAGAGTAGAATTTGTGTGGATTTTCAAGACGTTAATAGGGTGTCTCTCAAGGATCATTATCCACTACCTTTAATGGAATAAATTTTACAAGTTATTTTAGGTTCTCCATGCTTCTCACTTCTTGATGGTTATTCAAGTTACAATCAAATATTGGTGAATGAATAGGATCAGTTCAAGACAACCTTCACTATAAAATGGGGGACCTTTGCCTATAAGAATATGTCTTTTGGTTTATCCAATGTTGGAGCTATATTTTAAAGGGCAATGGACATGGCTTTTAAAGGTTTGATCAATAAGTTTCTACTTGTGTAACTTGATCATATAACTATTTTTTTGAAGGATGCTACTAATAATATGGAACATCTAAGGTAGGTGTTTGAGGAATTTTGGGAGTATGGAATATCCCTTAATCAAAAAAAGTGCATATTTGATGTCCATGAAGATAATATATTGGGTCAGATTATTTTAAAAGAAGGCTTGTCTATTGACCCTAAGAGGATTGAGGATATTCTAGGCTTGTCTTTGCCTCAACACAAGAAAGGAATTCAAATCCTCTTTGGGAAAATAAACTTTGTAAGGATGTTTATTATAGGCTTTGCAACTGTGGTAAAGCCTATCAAGGCCATTTTCAAGAAGAACCAAGCTTTTGCTTGGAAAAAGAATGGTAAGAATAGTATTGAGGCAATCAAGTAAGCAATTGAAAAATCTCCTACTTTATTGAACTCAAACATTTCTAAATATTTCACACTCTATACCTTTGCTAACCTTGATACAATCTCATCTATGCTTATGCAAAAGAATGATGAAAAGGTAGAGCAGGCAATTACATTTTTCAGTCAAGGATTGGAAGATTACAAGGTCAAGTATACATTTGTTGAGAAATAAGCTATAACATTGATAAGAGGATTAAAAAAATTTAGACACATGGTTTCAAACAACAAAATACATATCATGGTTTCTCATCCTAGCACTAAGGAGCTTCTCTTAAGCAAATACCTCAATGAAAAGAGAGTTGGGTGGATTACAAAGATAATGGAGTATGATGTGGATATTAAGGTGAAAAAATTGGTAAGAGGAAAAGGGTTATGTGAGAATTTATCTTGAGATTTTCAAGAGCCAAAATAGGAAGTTTTGATCAACCAAGTTTAACCCCAACCAATTGATCACATACAAGTTTAAATTTGGACATAAGACATCATTAGTTTTATTCAAAATAGTGAGTGCCCTAATGGTTCGAACAAGTCTCAAAGAAGGCATTTTATATTGTAGACCATTCCCTACTATTTTGTAGATGGTGTTTTCTTTAGGAAAGACATGAATGGTGTGATATTGAGGTGTGTTAACAATGATTAGATTTATATGCTACTAGAAAATTTTCAAAATGGTGTAGATGGAGGTCATTTCTCTCCTAAGATGATAGATACAAAGATAATGAGGGCTAGTTACTATTAGCTTAGTCTTTTTAATTATTGTTACCATTGAGCTAAAAGTTGTCCTCAATGTGCTTTCTTTGAAGGCAAATAGAAACTTACAGCCCTTCCATTGAATCCTATCCAAGTAGACTAGCCTTTCATGTAATGGGGTTTTGATTTTATTGGTGTGATCAACCCTCCATCAAGTGATAGACATAAATGGATATTTGTAATGAAATTACTTCAAGAATTAAGTATAACAGTATAATTATATCCAAATATGACTGAAATATATCCAAATATATGATAATAGATAAGCCACTTCGAGGGGGCAACCTCCACAAGCTTGAATAAGAGCAGAAATCATAATATGGTGATAAATGATTACCCACTACCTCCTATATAAAGTCTAACTAGGCCATGGTTACTCCATAGGCCGACCTACTAATCTAAAGAAAGCATAGATAAATGTAATATAATGTCAAAAAGGAATAAGTAAGATAGAAGTCGGCTGATACTATCCTCATACATGTGATAGGTTAGGGGTGTAGCATGCCCTTCCCCTTCAAACCAACATTGTCCTCAATGTTGAACAATTTTGGATGTTGTTGCGAAATTTTTTCGCCTTCCCAAGTTGCATCTTCACTGCTTTGGTTTTTCCACTTGATCAAATATTTCTTAATCTCTCTAGTTCTCAACCTCTTAGTACGTGTTTGGAGCATCTTCTCTGGTTCCAAAACGACTCGTCCTTCTTCATCTAGTTCTGGGAGCTCTGTTTAGGTAGAAACTTTTTGTCCAATGACCTTCTTCAAACAAGAAACATGAAATACTAGGTGTATGTGAGATGAATGAGGTAACTCGAGCTTGTCAGCCACACTTCCAATTTTTTGTAGAACTTGATAAGGGCCATAATACTTTGGAGCAAGTTTGTTGTACTTTTTCTATTGCTTCAAGGACATCTCAAACAAATACCCAGTCACCCACCTCAAAATTTTGCTCACTTCAGTGTTGATCTGCTTATTGCTTCATCCTATTTTGTGCCAAGGCCAAATTCTCTCTCAAACTAGCCAAAACCTCTTGTTGATGTTGAATGTGCTCTTCCACATCTCGAACCTTGGTGTGCACCTTTAATGAAGAAGTGATGGAAGGTGGATGGTAACCATATAGTGCTAGAAATGGAGACATTTTAGAAGAGGTATGCAAAGATGTGTTATACCACCATTTTGCAAGTGGTAGCCATATAACCCAATGTTCTTGTTTATCTGATACAAAAAAATAGAGATACCCCTCTAACATTTGTTAACCACTTCAATTTGTCCATTAGATTGGGGATGGTAAGATGAGCTATGAGCTAGCTGAGTACCCAAACAAGAAAATAGTTCACTCCAAAAATTACTAGTGAAAATAGGATCATGATCACTTACAATTATTTTTGGGGTTCCATGTAATTTGAGAACTGCTTCCATAAAAATAGTCGTAATTGTACTTGCTGAAAATGGGCATGAGAGAGCACAAAAATGGGCATATTTTGTAAGCCTATCCACAATTACCAAAATAACATTCTTACCTTTATAACAAGGCGACCTAGTGATGAAATCCATGGAAACCTCCTCCCACCTTTGACTAGGAATTGCTAATGGTTATAACAAACCTGGGGTCTTAACTATTTCACCTTTATTTTGTTGGCATATCAAGAATTCATCCACAAAATTTTGTACATCTCCCTTGTGTCGTTCCCAAAATAATTCTTTCTTAATTCTATGATAAGTATTCAAGAACCCTGAGTGTCCCCCAAGTGGATATGCATGCAACTCTACAAGAATCTTATGCTTAAACTCTAAATTTTTGCACAAGTATAACCTACCTTTATACCATAAGACATTATCTTTCTATTCAAATTTGTCAGAGGATAAATTACCTTGCTAGAGATTATGAATCAGAACCTATGTATCCTTGTCTTGCTCCCATTCTAACCTAGCTTCATCCACCCAATCTACTTGCAATATGGACATTGCACAAAGTAATGCTTTTGTGGATGCATCCCGTCTCGATAGTGCATCTGCTACTACATTATCTTTACCCTTCTTTTAGATGATTTCAAAATCATAACCCAACATTTTGGTTACCCATTTTTGTTATTCTCAGATGATAATCTTTGCTCCAAAAAGTATTTGAGACTATCACGATCCATTTTCACCTTAAAGTGTCTACCCATCAGATAAGGCCTCCATTATTTAACTACATGAAGAATAGCCATAATTTCTTTCTGATAGACAGGTTTTTGTAGATTCTTACCTTTGAATTGATGACTTTTAAATGCAATGGGTCTTCCTTCCTGCATTAGTACTGCCCCCAATCCAAAACCATAAGCATCACATTCAATAGTGAATGTTTGTGAGAAGTCTGGAGTAGCCAAAACTAGAGTGGTGCACATAGCTACTTTTATTTTCTCAAATGCTTTGGTGGCATCATCATTCCAATGGAAAGGATCCTTCTTTAGCAATGCAGTGAGTGGAGCTGCTATGCTGCCATAACCTTTCACAAATCTTCTATAGTAACCTGTTAGTCTAAGAAACCCTCGAAGGTTTTTGAGTGTTTTTAGCATGGGCCATTCCATTATCGCTTTGATCTTCTAGGGATCAACTTTGACCCCTTCATGGGAAACAATGTGATTGAGGTACTCTACCTTCTGTACTCTAAAAGAACATTTAGATGGCTTTGCATAAAGTTGGTGCTTCTCCAAAACTATCAACACTTGTTTCACATGTTACAGATGTGTTTCCCATGTCTAACTATAAATCAATATGTCATCAAAGAAAACTAGCACAAAATTCCTTAAAAAAGGCCTAAAAATAGTGTTCATCAAGCTCTAAAAAGTAGATGGTGCATTTGGAAGACCAAAGGGCATTACCAAAAACTCATAATGGCCCTCATGTGTTTTAAAAGCAGTTTTATGAACATCTTCATCCTTGATTCTAATTTGATGGTACCCCAAGTGAAGATCCAATTTTGTGAAATAATTAGCACCATGCAACTCATCAAGTAAATCATCAATTACTAGAATAGAAAACTTATCTTTGATGGTGTACTTGTTGAGTTTCCTATAATCTAGGCACATCCTCCATGTGTCATCCTTCTTTCGCACCATGACCACTGGTGATGAATATGCACTTTGGCTATGCTTGATGATCCCTGCCTCCAGCATCTCATGGACCATCTTTTCAATTTCACTCTTTTGTGCATATGGATATCTATATGGTCTGATATTTGGTTGTTGACTACCTAGAATTAGTTGAATGGCATGATCATGTTCTCTTTTTGGTGGTAGTCCTTTTGGCATTGCCCCAAAAATAGATGAGTGGTCTTCAAGAATTATTTGTAGATCAGGATGTGTAGATACTTGTGTGGGTTGAACTGCTATGGAGCATAGTCGTGCAATAATTCCCTCTGCCCCCTTTTTTAGCATCTTGGTCATCTGATGTGAACTAACCAATTGTGGAGATTTTGCATGTAATCCATGTAGTTCAATTTTCTTACCTTCAGAGTGAAAGCGCATGAATAGTTATTAGAAATTCATCTAAATGGTACCTAAGGTTGTGAGCCATTGGAACCCAAAACAATGTCTATGTTACCCATGGGAATAGAAAACATAGGAGAGTTGAGATTGTACCCACCCATAGTAAGCTTAATACTATGGCATTTGCTTGAACAATTAATTGTGCCACCATCTACAATCATGACCTAAAATTTTGGTGCTAGGTAGATGAAATAGTTCGATCGAGTGGTCAACTTATGGTTTATAAAGTTATGTGTGCTCCCTAAATCAATCAACACTGTCACCTTCTATTTCTTGAGGAAACCCACCACCTTAAGAGTTTGTGGAGTGCTAATACCTACAAGTGCATGACAAGAGATTGTAGGTTGGGAATCTTCAGGTACCTCCTCTATATCTTCCTCATCATCATTGGATGCATCATCTACTTCTTCATCTTCATTTGGTTCTTCAATGTAGAATAACTTCTTCTTAGCACATCTATGTCCTTTACTCCACTTGCTATCACAACCAAAACATAATCCTTTTGCATGCTTCTCTTCAATTTGTTGAGGTGTTAATCTAGTAAGTGGAGGAAATGTTGGTGACGATATGCTGTGATCATTGAAGTGAGTGAATTGATGCTTCTTGTTGGCTATGAATTTTTCCTCAGCTCTACGTGCTACGATAATAGATTCAAAAATATTAAGTGGATTAAACATGCATACCTCATGTTGAATGTAGTCCTTGAGTCCACCCAAAAATAGGTCATTCAAGTTTGCTTCAAAAATTGTCTCCACACGAAAGGATAGGTTCTAAAAATGATGAATATAATCCTTGATAGAGCTAGTTTGCTGAAATTTTGCTAGTTGGCTAAAGTAATTCTCTATCACACTATTACCATAGTGTAATTGTAGCTCCTCTATAAAAATTGACCAGGTGACATTGAGAGTCAACTTTTTCTTTTGAGCATACAACCATTGATACCAAATGAATTGATCAGGTTCAAGATACAAGGATGCCATGGTAACCTTATATCCCCTTGGAATCTAATGTAGGTAAAAAAAAATCTCCATTTGGTTGAGCCAATTGAGTGGATCTTTTCTATCAAATTTGTGCATATCCACCTTTGGTAATAGGTTCCTCTGTGGCCATGGAGTTGGATTTGAAGTAGACTGGTTAGGAATACCACCCTGATGGGTTTGTGAAATAGAGTTAGCTTGATGATTTGAATGATTAATGTTCAAATCCATCATGATATCTACAAAACTATCTTGTATGGATTGCATATTAGATTGTATGTCTTGCACCTCACTCTGAATGCCTTGCACATTATAGTCAAGCTGGGTCACTTTGTGATCTATGCCAGAAAACCCTGGTATAAAGGGTCTATTACATTCCCATTCTAACTCCATCTCACCCTTTTTAGGAGTTTTACCTGGAGTTTCAGCACCCTTTCCTCAGCCTCGAGTTTGTGGACCTGCCATAAAAGGGTTTTATGATGTCGACCTTTATTGACACTTTTGACCCAACTTTGACCAAGTGACTCTAGAATAATTTCGGCCTCAAATCAAAATATACAAAGAACAAACCATATCCAAATTTTTCTAAGATTTCCAAAAATGTAAAAAACTCAGTAAAATTCTTTGAATTACGCACTATAGAGCAATTTTATGAAAAACCATAAAATAGAGATAACTTTTTAAAAATAGATCCAAATGATCTAAAATTTTAATGGAATCTTAATTTGAATATTTATCATCTCTAGTAAAAATATTTTAGAGAAATTCATAACCATTTTTTATATATCACAAAATTTAAAAATTTAGTGTTTCGCCCACAAGATTGCCCAAATCGCAGCTCTGATACCACTTGTAATGAAATTACTTCAAGAATTAAGTATAACAGCAGAATTATATCCAAATATATGGTAATAGATAAGCCACTTCGAGGGGGAAACCTCCACAAGCTTCAATAAGAGCAGAATTCACAATATGATGATAAATGATTACCCACTGCCTCCTATATATAGTCTAACTAGGCCATGGTTACTCCATAGGCCAACCTACTAATATAAAGAAAGCATAGATAAATGTAATATAATGTCAAAGAGGGATAAGTAAGCCACATGTTGGCTAATACTATCCTCATACATGTGATAGGTTAGGGGCATAGCAATATTGAATACGACTAACTACTTCACAAGGTGGGTAAAGGATGTTGCATTCAAGGAAGTAAGTGAATATGCTATCTTGGAGTTCTATGAGATAATTATAACAAGGTTTAGAGTTCCCCATGTTATCATTTATGATAATGCACTTACATTCATAAGGGCTAAAACTTTTTATTGGGCAAATAGGAATGGAGTTTACTTGAGTACCTCATCCAACTATTACCCTTAAGGTAATATATTGGCTCAATCTACTAATAAGAATCTCATCAAGATCATCAAGAGGACATTGGAAAACAATAAAATAGAATGACACAATAATTTTAAGTTAACCATATGGGTGGATAGGATTACTCCTAGGAGATCAATTGGTAATTCTCCCTTTGTGCTTGTTTATGGAAGAGAGGCTAGGCTGTCCATATCTCAAGAACTCCCTACTCTAGAAATTTCACATTAGCTAGAACTACTTGAAAATACTCCAATGGAAGTTAGATTGATATAACTAATACAACTACAAGAAGCAAGAGACAATGCACACAAGGCCATAAAACACATCCAAGTACTCATGAAGAAGTCCTTTGACAAGAGAGGAAGTGCAAGAGTATTCAAGGAAGGTGACTTGGTCCTGAAATGGGATGAGGATAGATCAAAATCGAGTAGACATACAAAGTTTAACACCTTTTGTAGTGGCCCTTAAAACATTAGCAAGTGCAAGCAAAGTAACTCCTTTCAGCTAACCAAGATGAATGGAGAATAATTTCCTATCCTTGTGAATTGGATGCATCTAAAGTTTTGCTATTATTTCTTGCAAGTCTATTTTTAAAATAGTAGTTTAGGTGTGTGTTTTCTTTGGTTTGCTATTGTGTTCCCTAAGTGCTTTGTGGCACAAGTGTGTTTCCTTCCTTTTATTTGGTGTGTGTTTCTACCTTTGTGTGTGTGAATCAAAAAACTTGTGCTTTTTGAGCCAAGGACCTATTTAAGTCACTTTTGAGTGCCTATATGCATGACTCCATGCCTAATGGAAGGATTTAGGTAACTGGTCTTAGGCATAGTAGGCATGCATCCCTTTGAAATTGTCAAGAAAGTGAGCCAATTTTCACACGCAATTTTGCATCTTTCATTTTGGTTAAGTGCAACATTCTTAATTGGTTTATCCCCAAAATAAAAAAACCAAGTGTTATTTCCTTTGAAAGCCTTTGTTTGGTCTTTTGTAAGTGTTATTTAGGTATTTTTTTCTGAAGTGTTATTTCTTTTGATGAGATTTTGCTTCAAATTTTTTGATCAAGTCTCAAAGGAATTGTTTTAGACTTTTTGTCCAAAACAAAAAGTCTGAAGGAATTGGTCCATTTCAAGCATTCTGAAGGGTCACTTTCAAAAATTTTAAAGGTACTTTCTCATGGAAATTTCCTTTGAATTTTTTTTGAAGGGCACATTTCAAGATTTTTGAAAGGTATCTTTAAGATTTCTAAAGTAGAAGTGTCCTTTGAAATTTTTCTGAAGGGTTTGTTCTTTCAAAGAATTGGTCCATTTCAATATCTTTGAAGGGTCACTAACAATATTTTTGAAAGGTATTTTCATCATAAAAGTGTCCTAAACAGGTTTTCTAAGGGGACACTTATAAAATTATTGAAGGGTCTTCTTATCTTTTGAAGGGTACATTTTAGGTTTTATGAAAGGCACATTGCAAGATTTATGAAATAAATGTCCCTTGCAACTTTTTTGAAGGAATTATTTTAGATATTTTGTATGGAACAATATTTTTGAAATGAATTATTTCTCATGCAAGTGCCCTTCAAAAATTTTGAAAGGTCATTTGAAAAAATCCTGAAGGGACACTTTACAAAAGCCTTAAGGGTCTTTTGAAGGGTACATTGTAATATTTCCAAAAGAAATATCCCTTGAAAATTTTTGAAGGGAAATTTCAAGAATTTTGAAGGGCATATTTAGGATTTTAGGAAGTTGAAATGAAAAATTTGAAGGGTTATTCTTAGGAAAAGTGTCCTTCACAAAAATTCTAAAAGAAAGAAACACTAGAAAATAGACCAAAAAGAGAAGGGGCCTGAGGGGTTAATTCTTTTGAAGAAAAGGGTCTATGAGAAGATTGTTCCAAAAAATGCCAAAGCAAAGGTTTGAGAAAAAAACCCGAAGGAATGATCCCAATAGAGTGATGGTTATATAAACATCAACTTCAAGGTGATGAGCTAGCCATTGGCATTTAAAATAGTGGGTCCCAGGCAGATCAATGGTCTTCGTTCAAACACTCAAGGATCTAAGGGATCACATTATTAATCCACCAAAGCACATTAGAAGATTCATTTCTCCATTAATCAGGTCATGATCTGAGTCATTTTTTGATGGCCAATCAAAAGAATAATCAGCTGTACATGTAGACTCTAAGTGATGCCTCTCCAAGGCCAATAGAATGAAAGTGACTCTTCTTTATGCCATTACACACCTCAATAAGCTAATGAGAAGATATTAACATCAAGGCAAATCTACAACAAGTGGAGTCTCATTTAAATAACTATTTGACTCCATTATTGAGCTCAAAAATATCTTGTTTCTGCTAGTGTAACCATTGGGGAAGCATATTTGAGAGAGTAAGCTAGTTATGTAACCACTTGAGGTGACATGGATCAATTGAATGGCCCAAATGAGAAGCATTTGAAGAATTGGCTGTGGATGAAGATGGAGACTCCTAATAGATTGATTTCTCCTTTTGGTGCCAAAGGCCTCTTCCTCTCACTTCCTTTCTACTATAAATACAACCCTTGGGATAGTGTTAAAAATATCACACAGTGTATGGTGAAGCCGTACTAGATTAAATTCACATTTTGCCTTTAAGCATTAGGTACCATTTTGTTTCTTTTATATTTTTTGAACAATTGTCTAGGTGTGTAATAGATGTATAGTGATAGTAAGTGATGATTTTCCATCCTTCTATCCTTTATCCTTCATGCTGGAGCAAAATTTCTTAGTCTAATAGGTGATATAGAGTGTGTTCAAGTGTGTTGAATTGCTATAAGTGTATAACTATTCTTTACATATGAAAAGTTTGCCTTTTAGTTCATTTTCCTTATATCATTTTACATATCTCAACTTTATACTAAAATACTTGTGTTAGAACCCCTTAGAGTTTGAAAATAGTTTATGAATTTTTCCATATTATGCATTAGGATATAACATTCACATGGAAGATAATCTTGGTGAATCACCAATCTTAGATCAAACTAGTTTAAATAGAATTTATTTTGTAGAGATACATTCAAGGAGATAGCCCTTTAAATCTAGAACTTCATTTCATCTATATGTATACCCACATGCTTGGAAATGTTCCAATGTTGCCCAAATTTGTAAGAGGATTGAAAACTCTCTTCTAGGGTGCAAGATTTGGAGACAACAGTTCTAGCACACCCAGTGGGACAAATTATTTACATGTCAAGGTGAATGCTAGTCTTGACAAGCCTAAGGTTGTACAAATATTTTTAATCCAACATTTGGAGACTCTAAAAGGTGAGAATATTTTGTTGTAGATCAAGTTTCTCACATTATACTTCATGGTCCTCACTAGGTCATATAGGATATTCAACCAAACCCCTTTAGCCCAATCTCTTCTTGAAGAAAAACACCCTGAACTATTCCTAATGCTTGGTGATCCTAGACAAGGGGGTTTTGAAGAAGAAGAATAAAAAGTTGAAGAATAGGAGATCAAGAGGAAAGAAGATAAATGGATATGCATCAAACTTTCCTATCCTTTAACACCCAAAGTCCAATTAACCTTCTTACATATGACTCTATTCCTCCCAATGCTACCAAGAGTCTCCCTAGTTTTAATGGAGAGGGTCCATTACCCCATCTGAGCATATGAGGAACATATCAAATTTTTGTAACTTCCATAATGTCACCCGAGCCAACATAGCCATTAGATTTCTTGCCATGTCTCTAAGAGGTAAGGCACTTGACTGGTGTAGGACTTTGGAAGGTGGTTGTATTACAAGTTGGGATGGATTTAGGGAATTGTTGCTAAATAGATTTGAGAATAAGAGTGACCATACTTCATTGATTCATTAGCTGAACATGATAAAGAGAGGTCCTAATGAATCCATGGGAGATTTTAATGAAATATTTCAAAGGACATGGCATAGGTTGCCACCTATCACGATACCTCCTCTGAGCTTTGTGTTCCCAACTTATCTCAAGGGTATTTTTAATAATGTGGTAGTGATGCTATAGTCAATGGGAGGATTCACTCTACCAGGCACATATGAGATAGCTATTGAAGCTGAGAATAGCTTAATATAGGCTAAAAATCTATCTCCAAGAGTTTCCATACCTTTAATATCTCATAGTTCAATTGATGCTCCAAGCGTAGCACAAGTTCCTAATGCCAATGTCAAGTTGAGATCTTTTCCCAAGAAGGTGGATAATGCTATGGATAGAGATTAGGAGATTCAGTCATTATGAGCTCAGCTCAAGCAAGCTCAATATAAATCAAGTGCTCCACCTAACCCTCAATATTATTCTTAACAAGGCTATAGAGTTCCACTCCAATACAACTACCAAAGAAGAGGACAAGGTCAATAAGGTTTGAATAGGCAGCCCAATTCCTATAATCCTAATTCCACTCCTTCCATGAAGGTTATTGTTCCAGTGCATGCTAACCTGGTCCAAAGGGAGGATAATCTAAACTAGTTGGAAAAACCTCAAGGTTAGTTTATGCATGATGGTGAAGAACATGGACAAGATTTAGTGGCACAAGAAGAATCTACTCTTTATATGACATTAGAAGAAGTGAATCTCATGCAAAGGGATATTCATGGAGAAAGTAGCAGCTAGAGTGTAGGTATGATGAAATTTCAAGCGAAGGATGATATTTTTTGAATCAAAACACATCAATTATAGTCAACACAAGAGCCAAAAATAGAGCTATGGAGATGTTCCAAGAGTACATGTGACTCCAAGTGATGACTCTCCAAGGCCAAAAAGTGTGAATCCTAATGCAATACCTACTACTAGTCATGCTCCTCAGCAAATTTAGAATGTGAGTAGGGTTGTCAAACCTATAATCAATAGGTTCAAACTCCCTCACTACCTTTAAGAATATAATAAAAGGTGAATACTTCCCCTCTAAACATTGTTGATTCTTTGAAGAATACCAAGACAAAGATATCTCTTTGAGAAGTCTTGCATATGCTTTGTCAAAAGGAGCTCTTACAAGAAAAACTTGCAAACATTTACGTAGCCCCTCAAAATTCAAAACACAATAGTGTAGCCCTTACCAATTATCCAAGTCATGTCTTATATCCCTCCACAAAATTTGTAAAGCCTTCACCCTTCTACTTCACACTCATTATGGGAGATAAGTTGGTTTATAATAGTATTATATATAGTGGTGTTAGTACCACTGTCATGCCTAAGGAGGTGTTTGATAAGTTCAGATTGAAGCATGAACCACATAGTAAAGGTGTGTTACATCATCATGGGACTCCAACCAAGATAGTGGGATCGGTCATAGGTCTAAAAGTATTTCTACATGATTGTCCAAGCTTCCCCATTTTACAAGATATTATGGTCGTAGACCTTTCAGTTCATTTTGCTATTTACTTGTCAAGGGAATTCACAACTAAGATAGGAGGATACCTTTTTGCTAACTAGTCTTTTCTAGATTTTAAAACAAGATATGGAAATAAGGTGATGATAAGGCCTCATCCCTAATCAAGGTTTCATATAGATTCCATTATGATGTCATAATCCATTACTTGTCTGATACCAAACATTAAATAAAACATCATTATAGAAACCTCCACATTAGATGAAGAATTAACATTAGAGTTAGGTTATATTTTTGAACTAACATTAGATTTATAATCTAAAGTAGAATTACTATCAGTCTCAACATCATATTTAGAGTTTCTTAACTCAAACCTAGCTTCAGAATCAAAGTATAGTCATGGTTGTTACAACATTAGTTATACTTGTCTTACAGATCAATTTGAATATATTTGTGATCCTTCTATGGTTTTTTAGGATGATTACTTTAGCATCAACATAGGTTCTCTTAGTATATTCTATGAATATTTTGATTCCTTTCATTACTCCATTATTAACACCCAACATAGCCAGTATATTGACATATCACCTTTCACAAGCATCGATTGGGACCGATAGAATCACACTTTGTTGAATTGAATCCATGGTGACATATAATTTGCACAATATTAGGGGGACCAAGACTACAATCATGTAGAAGAAGAATAATCTCCTAGTGAAACCTTCTTAGAGGCACTAGGGGATGATCAAAGTTCAAATTAAACATCTTTTAGTGAAACATTTTTGAAAGCACTAGAAGGTAATCAAAGTCAAATGTTAATATCTCTTAATGAAACCTTCTCAAAGGCACTTAGGGATAATCAAAATAATTTAATTGGTGAAAACCACATTGAGATGCCAACAACTGAGCACAAAAGTTCTTCACTTCTTGAAGAAGACATTATCAAAGATCAAATTAGTAAAACTTCTCACCTAAAGCATAATCAGATGGTAGTTACTCTTAGGATCAAATAAAAAAAATTGGTGGTATTATCAAGAGAATATTCAAAATTCTTTAGTTCCACTATAAACAAAATTATGTCAAATCTAGAATTAACAACATTGTGTATGCCTGAAAGTCCCAATCTTCATTTATTTCTCAATCATTATACATTATATTATAATCCATATTTTTATTACCCACTTATACCATTTATCTTATAATTAACATTATTTACCATCCATGACTGCACTTTCCTTCATAGAGGCCATACAGATACCTTGTATTGATGTTTTAAGGAAGCATAATCAAAGACCAATGAAGATCACAAAAACATCATTAAAGTTCAAATCTACAACAAGCTCTTATCAGAGCAGTTATTCAGATGAGGTATTGGGTAGCAATTTTTATGGTTGATTATTATGATTATCTTACGTGTTGACTAGGATGTGGATCTCCATGTCAGCAAGAGTAGAGGAATTTTTTTTAATTTAACATTTTCCTTGCCTCATCTCTTGGGGGAAACCCTATAAACCATCTCATTTTAGACATCTTATACCATTATGTTCCATTTTTACCATTTGAACTACATTAACTTGAAGTCCTTTGGGATTATGTAGTTAATACTCAATTTATATTGAGGTTAGATCAGTCACCTTCTCCATGCTCTCACCATTTTGAGAGAATTTTTAGTTGGAATGCTTTCACTATTTTGAGAGAAATATAAGCCATGATCTTGCCATTTTGTAAGCAATCTAAGCCATGTTCTCAACATTTTGCAAGAATTTTTTAAGTTTGAACACTCTCCCCTTTTTGTGAGCACTCTAAGTCAATAATCACTTGGGGAAAAACTTGTTTACATTATATTCAATTGTCATCTTACCATTTTATTAAACCATGTATTTACTATTGACCAAGTCTTATTTTTAGTCATCTTGCTTACCCCTTTTTGATCATTGGTTCCTTTGGTTCTTCTTGCATTTTCTATGAGGGTATTTTGATCTAGTTTCACTAGTTTTAGAATTACATATTGAATGATAGTCTATATAAGTAGTGTGATATTTGATCTGGTAAGTTATCTTTTATCTATCATCTTATCTAATATCATTGATTATAACTGCTTATGGGCAAATCAATATTATATTTGGTACCCCTGATTATAACCACCTTTTGGTAATTCATAATTATGATGGTATTTCCTAATTATAACTACCTATGGGAAAATTAGGTATAATGCCTTTTTATCATGCATTACGACACCACCTATCATTACTATTATCATTTTCCATGCCATTTGCCTTTATTTTTGAACTTGATTTAACTTGGTTAGTTTTTCACCACCTTTTGTGTGGGCAAAATCAATATGAATTAAGGTCTTAATGGGATTATTTAGGCTATGCTCAATTTTAATTGAGGTCAACCCAATCCCCCTTTCTATACACACTCATCATTTTATGAGTAATTTAAAGTTGGTGCACTCTTACCATTTCATGAGCACTCTTTGAAGTATCCTTGCAATTTGGTGAGTTGGACCATTCTGTATCTCTTAATTCTCAATCAATTTGAGATACTTATAAATCCAAAAACATTCATAAAATTTCAAAACTCAAAAGCATTTTGTTTTATGTGTGTGTTTATTTGATTGTTGTTTGTTTGTCTTGGTCTTTTGTTTTTCTATTTTATCTTGTTCTTTATTTTATTTTTACAAGTACATCTTGATGGTCCACATGGATTTTGATTATTCATATATTGAGATCATGTTGTTAAGATGATTTTGATTTGTTTTTATACTTTCATGTTCCTACTTAAGTCTTGATTGTTCATATCTTGATTTAACATTTGGTTCATTTATGTTTTGTTTTTCTTTGTTTTTGTTTAAATGTAAATAGTTTTAATTCTATTATTAGTAGTTGTTATCATTATTATAGTTATAAATATTCACATTTTAACCAATAAATTCTATGACATTATAAGTTTCACATATTTATGATGCATAGTTTCATTTTACTATAGCAAACACTTTGTGCTTTGGTTCCAAGTCTCAATGTTGATGCAACTATGATCAATAAATATCAAGATCACCAATGAAACTAGGTACAAATGGTTTATCATGTACTTGACTCTATGCAAGATGTGCATCTCTTGGCATACCTCATGAGTCTAATCGAATAATGGTTAGTTTTTTCATCCCTCATTCCATTTTTTACCATTTTTAGGTAAGCTACATTGGCTTGAGGTCCATCTAGACTATGTAGGTAGTGCTTGGATACATGACATATCTTGGGTTAGCTCAGCCATCATTATTCTTCTTTTCATCTCTATCATCACTTTGTGTATATTCATATGCTTAGTTTCTTGTGGTTTTTTTAGTCATTAGACTATCACCTCGATATTTGTGCTTGATCATCTTTAATCTATGTAATATGTTATATACTTGATCTATTGATTTCCAATTTTCCCTATAGGGGCACAACATTTAAACCAATCACAAATCTAAATCAGCCTTACTGGGGAAACCATTCTTTATCATTAATCAAAATTTTCCCTAATGGGAAAAATTGATTTATTAAATGATCAAATTTGCTCTACTAGGGAATACTACTATTTCCTCTATTTGGAGGAAATTTCCTCCTTTTTATTCTAATTCAAAGATCTATATATTTTTTCTCTTATTCTAGAAATATTTTAGTGTGTAACTTATTTTAGGATTGATTGATTTGTAAGTGCATAACTTGCACCCTAGCTTTGGGTGTCTTCAAAGTATGCCGCTTATATTTTTGGATTGTAAACTTCCCATTCCCCCAATTCTTGGAGCTCATTATACTCTAATTATATTTTTATCATTGATGGAATCAACATATGCAAGCTTTAACTCATCTATATTTAAACTATTCCATGGGTTAATTTCACTTTCTCTCTTTTTTTGGGAGTCTATCCTACTCTTTCCCCCTTTTGTCTCCTCTCAAGGGGGCATCATGGGTCATTTCCTTCTAATTTAATCTTGACAACTCTTTTATTTGAAATATGTTGTTTTGTTTTAATGTCTCACTACACCTTCTCAAATAGGGGAAAAATATAGACATCCAATTCCTAACACCATTGTGTTGAAATTGTCAATCTTACTCAAAATGCACAATTTGAGCCAATATCACTAAAATACATTAAATGGTTTAAGCTTGTTATATAAAAGTGCTGATTTAGGATAATGTATCCCTAAATGGGGAAATGATTTTTATGTGATTATTAATTTTTATCAAATCATTTCAAGTTAAAATGATGAAAATGTATTTTGGTGTTTTGAATCACTCTTTTCTTCTAATTTGGCAGCACATGACGTGCATACGTTATTTTGTGTAGAAAACATCCTAAATGGGATGACAGTCCATATGAACTAACATCACCTTATAATTCCTCTCTAGTCAAATTATGACTTAGTAGTATGACTTTATAACTAGTTTGATTAATGAAGTACAACCAATTTCCAAAGAATTGCTTAAAAATTGATTAATCTTACTTAGGAAAATTAAAGCAAATTATAAGCTTAAGTAAGAATTCCATGGAAGTTATTGAATATTTATTTATTGTAAATTGATTCCTATTAATTGAATCATCAAGTGACATCATTGGTGGGGTGGTATCCATAAGCCATAAAGGCAATAAATATTAGGATTATGGCTTCCCATGCCTCTTTAATGCTCTTTCCTCCTCAATATTTATGAAGATATTTATGGATTAATTATGTAATATTGGATTAATTCATGGTCACACTTCTTGATCTCAATATAGAGGGTCATGGTTAATCCTGATTAATTTGGAAAATATATAAATAGGAGGGCCAATACCACTTTGATTAAGCTTCATTTGTGTAAACTTATAATGTATGATTCTCTCTACAAGCCATTTGAGTGTAGTTTGATGATGCTTTATTTGCAACAAGATAGATTCAAGATAGGCATAATAATGATTTTCATATCATGAGCCTAGTTTAGTTGGTGTTCTTAAGATGGTGGAGGAGTTTGGCCTTGCATCATTATTGAAGACTTGAGCACCAAATCAAGGGGAAAGTCACATTTTGAGCCACATTTATGTAATGGGATGATCTTGGAAAGGTAATTTATGTTTTATTTATTTCATTTGCTCTTAATTTTCATTTTCATACCCCATTAAATAGGTTAGCCCAACTCTTTAGTTTTTTATGCATTTTTTTTAATTTTCTTCACTAATGCTTGATCTAACCATCGTTGTAATCCATCTCTATAGGGGCATCATACCTACTAACACCATTTCCATTCATGATCATGGTTTTTATTTGAAAGACCATTAATCCTTCCATATTATCCTCTTGCAATACCCTTTCAAAGAGGGGAAAAATATATGCATGCAAATATTGTCACCCTAATAATTTTACTAATTCTTCTAATTTAACCTATAATCATGTTCCCTAGCCAATTAGTTAATATCACAAATAAAGTCCCCTAGATCCCATAAACCTTACTCCACCCTCACAACCAATTAATCACCCTCATTAACTCATTAACTAATCCTACTTATCTACTAACCTACTTATTAGCCCACTTACCAATTTAAAATTCTTTTTATTCACCTACCCATCTACCACCCTACTAAACTAGCCATTCATATGCCCCTACTACCCAATGGAGATTATAGAATTG